>JAFMPE010126577.1:1524-12215 GCA_024759925.1 Ficus religiosa | reverse complement strand
GGGTGTTTGGTGAATGAGTTTAGTTTAAGATTTTTAAGTTTCAATAATAATTTTTCAGAAAAGACAAAAAATTTTTTCAGAAAAAGACAAAAATCACGATGAAAAAAGTACAATTTAATTTAAAATTAATAAGAAATCAAACATGTCCTTACGTATTATCATTTATTTTAATAAAACTGAAATTTTCCAATCATGTCAGTTTATCAAACACTATTAGACTGCTTTTGAAACCAACAACACTTTTACAATTGCAGTTTATCTAACACTCAGCTACTTTATCTCTGTTTTTCCTTTCACCACAGCAGAAAGTAATTCTTTCGAAATTCACAGCAATATTACTAAACTGGCCTTTGGTTTGGTTGCATTTACTTGTAAAGACTCTAGATCGTCCATTCATTATTTCATTTATCAAACAAAAAAAAAAAAAAAAAAAAAAAGGTTATTCCATTCACTCTCTTATTGTGTTTTTCTTTTCCCCACTTAAACAGTAGAAGTAGCGTGAAGAGTGAGGGTCCATCAATTACGATCGAAACTTGCATCATATTCCAATATCTAATTGACCTCGTTTCTCTCTCCCCCAAAAAAAAAAAAAAAAAAACATATATATAATTGATCACCTTTTTGTTATTATAATGGCTAATATTATTACACTACAATATTCTAAGCAACAATAAGTGACAATGTATAAATTTCTCTTAGTGGGGACACACATAAAGAGAAAATTTTTAAAATTAATAATTTTATAAGATAAAAAATTTAATATAAGAATAAGTTGAATGTTATAGGACACATTTGAAGGGAAAAAAAAAAAAAAAAAAGCTTTTGAGTAGGAGTACATTTGAGGGAAAAAAAAAATTTAATGGTGACAAATTACAAAATTTTAAGAAAAAATATAGGTATAATTTAAATTTTAAAAAATTGAAGGGGCCACGTGCCCCCCTTGACCCTAATGTAAATCCTTGCCTGGCAACAATGATTGGACATCATAGGGTACACAGTGGTGCTTACATTCCAAATAATAATAATAATAAACAGACATTATACTATTGTCAAAAAAGAAATTACGGATATGTAAAAGTTTTAAGATAGTAAAAACTCTCTCTCTCTATATATGTATATACAATTCTAAGCAACAATCAATAATGATTTTAGCAATTTATCTTAGTGGAAGCATACGTAAGGAGAAAATTTTTAAAATTAATAACTTTATGGAATAAAAAATTTAATTTAAAAATAAGTTGAATGTTATAGGGCATATTTGAGATGGGGAAAAAAACTTTTAAGTGGGGGCACGTTTGAGAAAAAAAAAACTTTTGAATGTGGACAAATTACAAAACTTTAAGAAAAAATAGGAATATAATTTAAATTTTAAAAAATTAAGGGGGGCATATGCCCCCTGACCTAATGTAAATCCGTATCTGGTAACATTGATTGGACATCATAGGGTACACAAGGGATGCTCACATTCCAAAAGGTAATAATAATAATAATAATAATAATAATAAGACATTATACTATTGTCAAAAAAGAAATTATTGATATGTACAAGTTTTAAGATAGTAAAAATTCTCTCTCTCTCTCTCTCTCTCTCTCTCTTCGTGGGGTGTTTAGGGTTTTTAGAGGGTGTGCCTCTTGGAGAGCCTGGAACAGATGGTGATGCCTTACTTGCCGTTGATTTTCCGCTCCTAAAGATGAAGAATTGACCATGGTGAGGAGTTTACTAGGTGTGAAGGTGACTGCAGGGTTGGGAGACATATGTTATGGTGAGATGGAGGAGGGTAAGTGTCATGGATTTGATGGCGCTTTCAGGCTGTCTTTGTCTTTGTTCTTCCACTTGCCGAAACTAGATGGAGTAGTAGCTTCTTATGATTAAATCGAGGACTTATCGGAGCCACTGAAATTACCGAGATGCCCAACTTTTCACGGCGGAGGTCTATTTGTCTTTGACCGGATAAGCAACGTGTACAAAAAATTTTTAGAGGTCTCACTTCGAGAAAATAATTACTTCTCTTTTTTTTTTAGCTAGTACTTATTCCGTTCTTCCTTAATTACTCCAATGTTATCTTTTCAATTCTACTTCACCTGTTTTTTTAAGCCAAATTACTTAGCATGACAGTGAAAAAAAACAAAAAAAAAGCATGATCTATATAGATTAAAATGATCCACACTTAACTCCACTTAAACATACAGTGTTCGAATCTTCCCATTTCTAACTTTGAGGGAAAAAAAAAAAAAAAAAAACCTAAAACGAAAATGATACATGTCACATCTCCAATGATACCACATTACTTAGATTTCTACATTTTTTTTTTTTTGAAACAAAGATCGAATTTGTCTAATTTAGTTCTTTCATTTTTCGTGATTACAGTCTTTACCATTCCATTTCCATTTTAGATTAACTATTAAAACAAAAGTAATTATAATGACAGAGCGGCAGTAAGTACATACCTCACCAGACAACAAAAGCCGCCTCCGCAACCGCAAGGTATGATTGGTTCTGATTTGGAATTCTTGACATTAATGGAGGACAAAAGTCCAAACTCAAATGAGTGAAACAGAAGCATGAGATAACTAATATATGTTTAATCTGATATCCGAAAACCCATTTCATGAAAGATTAGTAGAATGACATTGCAGAGTTATGTCGTTTTTTTTTTTTTTTTTTTTCTTTGCTAATAGCACAATATATATATATAAATGATTAGACAGTGTTTCTTGCTCTGTGTGATTGGCATTTTAACAAAAAAGGAGTTTGATTTGATGAATAGAAGTTTTATGGCGTACGAGAAAGGCAGAACGGTACGGTCCAAGAAAATAGAAAAAATAAAAAATAAAAAAACATGCCGTTGGCCCAGACAGCTGGAAATGTAAAAGCATAAAAATTTTCCAAAAAGAAGAGGCAAAAGATGTAAGAGAAATTAAGCCAATTGGACACATTTATTATTATTATTATTATTTTATTTTGAATAAAGTCAAAACTTTTGTTTTCTTTTTTAAATAAAAATGACTGATTACATAAACAAATATCATATCGATACACCGAGGTTTTATCATTAATTGATAGACTTTCAAATTATCAATTATTAATCAATTATTTTTTAAAAATTTTAACAAAATCTAAGATATTTAAAGACAATTTTTCCACTTATCATAAAAAAATGAGAAAAAAAAAAAAAGGAAGAAGAAGCAGAGTTTTGGCCCTTGTGGACGTAGCTTCGTAGCCGTCGAGAATGACCAAAAGCTAGGACCGTTAACCATCTCACACGCAGCTCACCAGACAATGGCCGCCCTTGTCACTCACGCGAAGTAACCGACTTGGAAATCTCATGAGGCCAGTACTACCGTAGGTTTTTTCCTATGAACCGCTTAGATGTCTTACAAATCTCCTCCCCCCAAATTATAGTCCACGTGCTTCACATGCGACTTCTTTTTTTCTTTTTTTTTTCTTTTTCATTTTTAGTTTAATTTGATGTACAGTAGTAACTGCGTTGTTTCTCTAATTAATTTGATTGAATGAAAATTGTACATCAATCTTCTCAAAAAAAAAAAAATGTACGTCAATAAGTTAGATTTCTCAAAAAAAAAAAAAAAAAGAATGAATAAATAAATAAGTTGGATGGTTTTGTGTTGGGATACTCTATTATTAATAATGTATGTTTAAAAATATGTATTTATATATGTATACAACGAACTATTTTTGTCAAGGATGATTTATAAGGTTGTCTTTCAAAAAGATGCTTTGAATTATTGTCTTGATTATAATAGTTTTAGATTTTTCCCAAATTATATATACAAATAAAGTTAAAAAAAAAAAATTTCAGTGCAGAGTTCGATCCCCCTCTTTCAAGTTCAAAAAAAATTTTCAAGATGACAAAAAACATTGACAAGTTTGTTAAAGTGTTGTTTTCACAATTTTCTCTTTTAATAATCTAAAAGAAAATATTAATTCCACACTTAACTATATCATAAAGTACATAATTCATACGTTTATCCCTATTTTTTTTAAAAGGGACTTTTTTTTAACACTTACTAGAAAATGTAGGCGAATTAGCTTCATTTTGTTAAGAACTAAGCATGTGTTTGGTTGATAGGTTTGATTTGTAATATTTGGATTGA
Organism: Ficus religiosa; assembly: GCA_024759925.1. Classification (NCBI taxonomy): domain Eukaryota; kingdom Viridiplantae; phylum Streptophyta; class Magnoliopsida; order Rosales; family Moraceae; genus Ficus; species Ficus religiosa. Next base: position 8,099 of record JAFMPE010126577.1, on the reverse strand, counting down.
AGTTATTTGACTTTTTAGAAATTGATTAAAATACTTGTCAATTTTTCAAATAAAGACAAAAATGAGTTGAGTTCTTTTTTTTTTTTTTTTAAGAAATAATTTACCAAACATATGCTAAGATTAATATTTTTTTTCTCTTCAAGGGGAAAATCAATTATATTCTTGATTTGTGATTGTCAGTATAAATTAACAATAAATTATTCTTGATTTTATCATAAAATATAAACTTCCCCCTTAAATTATACTGCATTTTCATCCAAGAGAATACCATAAGGTGACAGTATTCAATGTAAAATTCCAAATTTTCTGACCTAAGAAAGTATCATCTTTAAGAAGTCCAAAAAAAAAAAAAAAATCATCATAAGACGATATTACTGAGTGGACCAATCGGAGGCGAGGGTCCACCAGGTCCGTCACCCATAGCCTACAGGTGATCGAGGCTCCTTTTTCTTCTCCCCAAGGGAAGCGCAGTACGGCCAAGACCCAAATTGGCTACGAGCACGAAACAAAGGATAAAGTTTTTTTTTTTTTTTTCCCCTTCCTTTATAAGTTATTATAATTATAAATAATTTATTTATTTTAGGCTTAAATAGACGAAAGTTAAAGCAGTCAAGGGAAAGAAAAAGCGTCCGTGGAGTGGAGGCATCAAATCTTGTATTGGCAATAGTAATTCCTTTGGCTATACAAGTCAATACCGTCAACGATAGGGTAAACTCTCAGAGCGTTACAGGGGAGAGCACCTGAGAGAAGTGAGAAAGACACCATTCCATTCTCTCTCTCTCTCCTAAAATTCTCTCATCCTCGCGTCGCGAAGCTTTCTCTCTCTAGAAAACCTGGGAAGGTATTCTCTTTCAAGATCCTCGTTTGATCTTGTTCTCCTTTTCTTTTGATCGATCTTTCCAAATCTTTAATTTAACTGACGAACTGGCCGATTAACTCCGATTAGTTGATTTTAGGGTTCTTTTGTCTTTTCGCATCCATTTTGGTAATTTCGAATTTGGCTTCTTGATTAATAAGATAATATTTGTATATATAGTTTCTGATTAGGTTTTCAGTGGGTTTTGTTGATGTCAAACTTTATGTTAGATTCTGTGTTTGAGAAGTTTAAGACATTTTTGGATATTTTATTGTCAAATTTTTTTATTCTGTGTTCCAAGGGAATATTTTCTGTCAAGCTTGTTCCTTTTTTATTTTTTATTCTGGGGAAAATTATACGGTGTGCTGCCCTTACCGTAGAGGTCTCAGATGACCACTTGTTTGTTGTCCGATCAAAATTTGTTTGATGCGATCATTGTTGAATTTTGCTTTAATTTCATATCTATGTTCGTGCATGTTTTCTTATTTGTTGAATTTTTATTTTTATTTTCTTTTCCTTTAATCGATATATGAACAATTAGAAATTTAAATTAGGATTTAGACTGATTTTTAGGATTTAGAACTTTAGGATTTCAGTTATTTTAAATTTATTTGATTTCATGTTTATTTTTGGGATTACTTATGATTTATTCAAGTTTGATTGCTAGGAGTTCTGCATATTAAGAGGATTTATGTCTATAACTAGAGCGAGCATTTTTATTTTCACTCAAAACTTGTTGGTTATTTAGTTAATTATAAATATTTCTTCTCTGTTATTCCCTCTTCTTTCTCTCTCTTCCTTTAATCTATCTTGGTCCCGCATCATTTGGGTATATATATTTTTCCTGGTATCTCTTGTGTCTATTTATGGAATTTGCCATTCGAATAATGTCGAATTACATTTCAGTTTGTTTTGACGTTGTAGGATTTTTTACCCCCTTAAACTTAATTTGTTTGGTTCCTTTATACTGATTGAGTATAGTTTGTGTGGCATTTGTCCCCTACTGCAGTAGCAACTTTATCTAAGGGCTGGAATCATGTTCGGCCGTGCGCCAAGAAGGAGTAGCGATAACACCAAGTATTATGAAGTTCTTGGTGTTTCCAGGACTGCAAGTCAAGAAGAGCTAAAGAAAGCATACAAGAAAGCCGCCATCAAAAATCATCCTGACAAGGGAGGGGACCCTGAAAAGGTTTGTAGATGACGATATCTCTATGTTAATGACATTCTCTGCCGTTCAAAGATACTGTTGGAACGGTCTGTCTACATCTAGAATGGTTCAGTGTGAAATACGTTGAAAACCCAGATGGCCAATTGATGTCTGTAACACATATCTAAGATGGCCAAGTCCAACATTTTTACCTTTCATTAGATGCATTATATGATTTGAACCTCGCTAGTCTTATGAAAATTTAGGATAAGGGGAAAAGAAGATTTTGTTGTAATGTGCACAATTTATTAAGCAGTGCATGAGTCAAATTTTATGTTAAAAAATTTCAGAAGAGTGGTCCGAGTTTCTTTATACCTATACTTTTCTTGGTCTGAAGGTTCTCTGTCTGATTGCTCTTACCATTTTCTCGTGTCTTGCATCAGTTCAAGGAGCTTGCTCATGCTTATGAAGTTCTCAATGATCCGGAGAAAAGAGAAATCTACGACCAGTATGGTGAAGATGCTCTTAAAGAAGGAATGGGAGGAGGTGGCCCCTCAAACAGTCCCTTTGACATTTTTGAGTCATTTTTTGGAGGTGGCGGCTTTGGTGGTGAGTTGTTTTGTGATGTTTTTGTATCTTTTTGACTTTTTCTATTTGTCTACCTCTCTTTTTCTCATATTCTCAACTCAAACATTCCAATGTAATACAATTTTATTTCTATAGGTGGTCCTAGCTCACGAGGAAGAAGACAGAAACAAGGTGAAGATGTGGTTCATACTTTAAAGGTTTCTTTGGAGGACTTGTACAATGGTACAACTAAGAAGCTCTCTTTGTCTAGGAACATTTTGTGCCCAAAATGTAAAGGGTATGTCGTATATCTCGTTCTATGAAGCAAGTTATGAGATTTTTGGAAAGAGAAAGGAAGGCCTAAGTGTAGAGGCCATGATTGGTTATCATTGTTGCACACACTCTGGATCTTCCAACGTCCTTGCTCACTATAATTCTAAACAGTTATATTCACTCTGTCTAAATTCCTCAAAAGTGGCATTCTCCAAGAATCCTCCGTGGTTACTGCCAATATATTGGTGCTTTTATGGGAACCACTTGCATATTAGATTGACAATCAAGTTGCCTTATTGATAGCATAAAGAATATATGCTGCTCTTTGCAAGGAAAGAAAATGTGAATGTTGATTTGATTGTGAAATCTAATAATATTTCAGGAAAGGTTGTAAGAGTGGAACAGCTGGAAAATGTTACGGGTGTCACGGTACTGGTGTGAAAGTTACGACACGTCAGATTGGTCTGGGCATGATTCAACAGATGCAACATGTCTGTCCGGAATGTGCAGGATCTGGTAATTCACGAAAGAGGCTCTTATACTAAGTTTCTGTTTTTTCTTAGTGCTTCGTCTTGAAGCTCGTTTCTTATTGTCACAGGTGAAACCATCAGCGAAAGAGATAAATGCACACAGTGCAAAGGAAACAAGGTTACTCAGGAAAAGAAGGTACTGGAGGTGCACGTGGAGAAAGGGATGCAGCACGGCCAGAAGATTGTGTTTGAGGGGCAAGCAGATGAAGCCGTAAGTGAATTTGAGCTTCTGTATTTGAGATGATTCTGTGGTTTGGATTCTATCTTCCTGTAGTAAAATTCATGTATTCCTTTAAATACGAGGCTTGACTGGCATTGTTGTGTATGTCATTCATTGGTTTTGCAGCCTGATACTATTACAGGAGATATCGTCTTGGTGTTGCAACTGAAGGAGCATCCCAGGTTTAAGCGCAAGTATGATGATCTTTACGTAGAACACACCCTCAGCTTAACAGAAGCTCTTTGCGGTTTTCAGTTTGCCCTAAACCATCTTGATGGAAGGCAGCTCCTCATCAAATCAAATCCTGGCGAAATCATCAAGCCTGGTATGTTAATGATATTATAGATTCATATACCTTGAGGAAAGTTCTTGCATATAGTTTCCTAATTTTCTGTCCCAATGCATTGCAGAGCAATACAAAGCAATCAACGATGAGGGGATGCCTCATCACCAGAGGCCTTTCATGAAGGGCCGGCTTTTCATCCATTTTAATGTGGAGTTCCCGGACACCGGTGTTCTATCTCCGGACCAATGCCGGACTTTGGAGACGATTCTTCCTCCCAGGCCAAGTAAGTGCTTAACAGACATGGAGGTGGACGAGTGCGAGGAGACCACCTTGCACGACGTCAACATTGAGGAGGAGATGAGGAGGAAGCAGCAACAGCAGTACCAGGAGGCATACGACGAAGATGATGAGGAGCCATCTATGCCGCGCGTTCAGTGTGCTCAACAGTAGTAAAAATAGCCTGTTCCTGTGGCTATTATTGTTCTTACTAGTATTCCATCCTTGCATTTATTTTTGGTTTGCGATCGCCATTTCATCGGCTTGATATTTAGATAATTTTCTTAGCTCTCATCTTTTTTGGCCTTGTTTAATGTTATTCATTTTTACTAATTACTAGTCAATACAAACTTTATGGCCTTGATGAAGATGATATATTGACAAGTCCCGGTGTCTTTATGTTCCCTTTTGGCCTTAGTCAATACGACATTCCATGTTTTAAACGACTAAACTAGGTCTTGGCAAAAACATGTCCAATTTTATTTCGATTTTTAAAGTTAAGCCGTTGAACTTGGTTCACTGGGTCTAAGGGTTAACTAGCCAGAAAACTGTTTCTTTTTATTTACTGTTGAATTGGTTTGTGGGTGAATAATGCTAAAACCCCATTCTCATGTCAGGATTTTTGTAATAAAATCAGGGCATGTTTGGTTGGCAATTTTAACTAAAGTTTAACTGTATTTTTTTTTTGTCTTTTTCTGAAAAAGTTTTTTGTCTTTTATGAAAAATTTTTTTATCTTTTCTAAAAAGTCAATAAAAATTACTATTGAAACTTAAAATTTTCAAATTCAACTCATTCATCAAATACCTCCTTAGTGTTATTGGATATCAGTGGTATCTGATATCATAATTTACGCGAGTCTCACATACACTTGTATCAACATCCTTTTAAACGTCGTTATTTGAAACTTGAGAAAAGGGTAGGCCTTTGACGTAGACAAGGCCCCGGAGTGTGGTGTGTATTGAATCCGCGAATGCGATCAATGAGTATAATCTAAATCAATTTTCTAGGTTGGGTTGGGTTGTGAAACTTTTAAATTCATAAAAGAATTGAGAAAATCTTAATACAATGGTTTTGGATTAGCTTGCAAATTGAATATTTTTCCAATTTGAAAATTCCCTTTTTTTCTTAGGGTTAACTTTGGAGTTTAAAAGTTGAAGTTAGTTTGTTGGATTATAATGCTATAAATTTAGTTTATTGGGGAATATATGTATCTCTTGAATTTATTATGATATGTTCATTTTAGTTTCTAATTTTGTAATTAATTAATGAAAATAGAGTAAAAATGAACCTTATGAGTCATAATTTAAAGTCCTAAATCTTAAGCCTAATATTTTGAAATCCGTGAAAAGAAATGTGCAAAATCTAATATTGGGAACTCTGATATTGATAATGGATTAAGATTTTTCCAAATTTCATGAGCAAATTAATTGATGTCTCATTCTCAAACACCTCTATAGGAGACATTGACCTTTTAAAGATAGTATGTAAATTTAAATTTGAAGGAAAATAGTTTCATTCTTGTCTGGCTGAAAACCCAACTAATTCGACAGCTTATATAATTGATAATGTCGTACATGCAGTATTATCATAAAATGTATTTTTGCATAGTGACATGACAAGTCCATGTAAACTATCAGAAATTTTTTTGCTCAAAATTTTCATCTCTCTCCCTTTAATATATATACATATATTTTTCGTTATATCGGCTTGCAGTGCTATGATAGATCATTTGATACGTCATATATAAAAAAATGTATATGTTTGATATCACCGGTCACCGCATTGCCAGACATATTATCAATCAGCATATATATAGACTCGACATCTCCATGCTACCTATCACATTATTCTGCTCAACGTTGTGTTTATATCTATTTTCTTAGGTTAGACCATATTCAATCCAAATACTAGTACCAATGTGAATGTTATATTCGACACCAAAAAGTATAAAAATTACTCTTTTGATAAGTTATTATATTTTCTTATATTCCAATGTTTATATCAAACACTATATTTAGGTTTTGTCATATTGAATTTTTTAAAAATCAACCTTTTATTCTATTTTATGTTCTATTATTATTATTTTTTGAGTGGTAAATACCAATTTTTGTATCAAACACAATATTTAGTTTTTTCTAATTAAACTTTTTTTTTAAATTTTGGAAAGTAAATAAACTTTTAATATTAAAATAATATGAAAACACATTTCAAAAGAAAAATAACATGAGCATAATAGTGTTCGGATGATTAGCTAGATAGAACAGTCAATCGATTAATAGCAGTTAAGTAACAAGTTTTGAAATGTTTTTTTTTTTTTTTTTACGTCATAAATTAGTTGGTCCCAAAAACGTCAAACTTAAAATAAAAGCCATTACTCTGTTAAAAAGTAATAATTTCTGTCATGAAAAGAAAAAAAAAA
>JAFMPE010126565.1:5376-19937 GCA_024759925.1 Ficus religiosa | reverse complement strand
ATCAGAAACGTTAAAAGTTGCACTAACATTATACTGACCTGGTAAGTCCAATTTGTAAGCGTTGTCATTGATGCGCTTAAGAACTTGAAACGATCCGTCTCCCCGTGGAAGCAACTTTGAGCGCCTTTGATTCAGAAACCTTTCCTTGCACATATGCTACCAAACCCAATCACCGGGCTCAAAAATAAGCTTACAATGCCCTTTGTTGGCTTGATTAACATATTGCTCCGTTCTCCACTCGACGAATGTGTACGTTTTATCGCGACAAGCAGGCACAATAGGACTGATGAGGACTTCGGCAACACAAGCAAGAACACGTGTGACGAGACATATTCAAATCCAATTCAAGTTCCCATTGGTCCGGTTACAAGGGCTCACACGAATAAATTCAAAGATGCACTTATTGGGTTGATTCAAGGAACTTGGTCTCAAGCTATTGCGTGGAGGCCCATTAGGGAATTACATGTGACAACCAGCCTAACAAATGCGTGATTCAAGTACTAGAAGGGACCGAGTAATTAAGTTTGCAAAATCACTAGCTGTTACTTTCCTGTTTTGAGGCGACAAGTTGCAACAAGAATCAGTTATTGACATAATTGTTATCTAGTTTCCTTTTCTTTTAGAATATTGTAAGGCTTTTCAGCCATTTAAGGAACTTAACTTATTTGCTTAACCTTGTTTGTTTTAGATTGGGTGTTTCCCATTTTGGTTTATTGACTTGCCCAAAATTCCATGGGCAATTAGGGACTGAAAATTCACAAAGGGAAATTCCTATATATTTTACGAATTTCATTGTTTGAGGAGATCAGTTGACACAGAAATTTGAGTTTAAAATTCTCTTTGGTTCTTAAACGAACTTTTTAAACTTATCGGAGAATTCTGGGGCGTTCATAGACTTATCAATCAGCCCATCCATAGCTGATTATGACGTCCTCATATCCCAAGGTTCATGCTTCTTGTTAGGCATCGGGTCGCGGTTACATTCACAGCCGTTTAGGATTTGATCCTGGAGACCAATTTGGTTAGGGTCGCGCCAGTTCTTGGCGTGGTTCGTGTCAAGGACTAAGCAATATTACTGCACCGAAATGATTATGTCTTTCGGCTTTTTTTTTTTTTACAGCCAAAATTTTGCATTTTTTTCCCTCCAAATTTAGGGCGCATTTTCGCGTCGTAGAAACATGTACCCTTCTCATAGCAATTAGGGAGTGCAACCACTAGCAATATTCCTTCACCCAAACGACAACTTGTTACGCTCTTTTTCCCATCTAAATGTTGAATTTTTTCCCCTCCAAAATTGGGTTGCTTTTTTTGTGGAGTGCAAACGTGATACATCGGCACATGTTTTTCACTGAGTGCGAATGTGGACCCTTTTCCACCGCGATCTGGCACGGCAGGCCACAAGAAACATTCCTATGCCGAATCAACCATGTTTTTAGGCTTTTTTTGCCACCAGATTTGGACCACGTTTTTTGCGACGTGAAAACGTACATCTTTTTTCATGACAACTATGCACCGCAGGCCACGAGCAATATTCCTTCACCAAAATGACAACTTTCTTCCATTTTTTCCCGGCCAAAATTTTGAATTTTTTTCCTTCCAAAATTGGGGCCCGCTTTTTGTGGAGCGGAAACGTGTGCCATTTATCAGAACTATAGGCACTGCAGGCCCCAAGAAATATTCCTGTGCCAAATCAATAAGGTTTTTCACTTGTTTTTCCCGCCAAAATATGGGCGAGCTTTTCGCATCGCGCAAATGTGTGGGCTTTTCGCGATGATTAAGAATAGTAATCTGGCTCTAATATCATAACCCGCAGGTCCTGGGATCGAAACCTGGCTCTGATACCAAATGATGCTAACCCAGCGAAGAATAACGAGAACCAACAATGAAGAAGGAACCTAAGAACGTTCTACGATCTGGTTTGGATGGGAGACCTCAACCCGTTGCTTCAACAAAAACAAGAACCTTGGTATATTTGACCTCAACCCGTTGTTTAATGCGAAGCAAGAACCTCGGTATAAGTAAGACGTCACAAACGGTGGTGGAAATCCGTTTGATAAGTCGATAGTGAACACCACAGAAAATTCTAATAAGTTTGAATAGTTCATCAAAGAACCAAAGAGACAATACTCTCACATTTCTGAATAATTACTTGTGCCCTTTCACTGTTACAAAGACGCCTATTAATAGGCTGAATTTTACAAAAAGGTTCCTAAAATAGTTATCCTAATTAAGGCTAAAATCTGGTAATTAAAATTTCTTACTTGCCTAAAAGAAAAAAAGGAAACAATCTGTGTTTTAATTGGCTGATCTCACACCTTCACTAGAAAAGGAAAGTTGGAAGTTTTTAAATGACTTTATTATGAGCCATGAACGCCCATGAAAAGTCAAAATGGCCTAAACAAATAAAGGAAAGTAAATATCTTGGTATGGAAGCCTTACAACCCAATTTAACTTGATAAAATTAATTAGCCTTTGCTATATTCTTCTAGAACTTGAATAGGATTCATATTCCATGCTCTAGTACTAGCCATGTCCTCATCAAGTAGGACTAAGCGACACTCCTGCGCCAAAATGATTATTTATTTATTTTCCCTCCAAATTTATGGCAAGTTTTCGTGTCGCGGAAATGTGTACCCTTTTTCACAGCAATTAGGCACAGCAGCCACTAGCAATATTTCTTCACCAAAACAGCAACTTCTTTCGCCTTTTTTGCCATCAAAATTTTGAAATTTTTCCCTCCAAAATTGGGGCACATTTTTCACGACGCAAAAACGCCTACCCTTTCTAATGATGATTAGGCCCTGCAGGCCACAAGCAGTATTCCTACAGCAAACTGACCACGTTTTTCATTGTTTTTACTGGCAAAAATTTTTATTTTTTTCCCTCCAAAATCGGCACATGTTTTCTGTGCAAAAATTACGGCATGATTCTCGCTTCACGCAAACGTATATACTTTTTCTCGACGATTGGGAGCAATAGGACTGAGCATTATTCCCGCCCCAAAACGATTATGTATTTTGGCTTAATTTCCCCGCAAAAATTTTGAATTTTTTTCCCTCCAAAATTCAAGCACGTTTTTTATGAAGTGCAAACGTGGCACTTTTTCACAACTATTAAGCACCGCAGTTCCAAGAAATATTCATGTGTCATTACAAAAGGGAAAAACTCTGATAAAAACAAAAGAGATTGGAACACTAGGCTGAAAACAAAAGGGAAATTAGGTATTAAAAAAAGAAAAAGGATAGGCAAACCTGAGCCTAGAACCAAAACTCTGGTACTAAATGATACGAACCACGCCAACTTGTGACGAAACCCATAATCTAAGAAGTCTCCAAGATCGTCTCTCCATTCAGGTTCGAATGGAAGAACTGTGACCCGTTACCTATATGAAGGTAAGAACCTTGATATGGTGAAGATGCCACAATCAATTATGGAATGACTAATTGATAAGTCATTGGTGAACGCTATGGAAAACTCCAATAAGTTCGAGTAGTTCTTCAAATAACCAAAGAGAAAATACTCTCACAATTACTGAATAATTATCTCCATTTTACGAATACTTAGACGCCTATTAATAGGCTGAATATTACAAAGAAAGTTCCTAAAATAACTATATTAATTAAGGCTAAATCTGGTAATATTCTTACTTGCCTAAAAAGATACAATCAACCCTTTAATTGACTGATTACATGCCTAAAATAGAAAAAAAGAAAAGTTGAAATATCCTCCTAATTTCAGCCTCAATTAAAGGGAAACAATTATGACTTTAATCCCTTAATTTTCAGCTTATTACATGCCAATAAGGAAAAGGAAACAGTCAAATAACTAAAATAGTAAAGTGGAAAGTAGCCAATGCGCCCAAATCAGATTTCCTTCCCAACAAATGTGCCCAAATCCAAATAAGGAAAGTGAATAATAATTCAGCCTTGATTGACAAATCTCTTTCCTTTTGTTGTTGCTTGAAACCAGAAGAGATGCTGGAAAAGGAAAGTAAGCACAGATTCTCCTATTAACTTTCTTGAACTTGAATCATGCTTGTAAAGGGCTGATCAACTCGTTCATCTCCCTCAATAGGCTTCCACGTGCATGCTTGAGCCCAAATCCCACGAATCAACCCATTTAACGCATTTTGGAATTTCTTGGACTATGCTATTTGTAACTGGTCCGTTAGGAACTTGAATAGGATCTGCATTCCATGCTCTTATGCTAGCCATGTCCTCATCAATCATGCCCTAATTTGGGGGGGGGGGGGGGATTCAAAATTTTGGCTGGAAAAAAAGACGAGAAACGTTGTTGTCTCGGTGCAGGAATATTGCTTGCAGTCTGCTGTTCCTAATCATCACGAAAAGGGTACACATTTGCATGACACGAAAATCATTCCCTAATTTTGGTGGGAAAAAAATTTGAAAAACATTTGGCGAGAAAAAAAGTGAAAAGCATTATCGTTTCAGCACATGAATATTACTCACGGCCTGCTGTGCCTAATTATAGCGAAAAGGGTACACGTTTGCATGACGCGAAAATCGTGCCCTCATTTTTGGAGGGAAAAAAATTCAAAATTTTAGCCAAAAAAAGAAGGCGAAAAATGTTGCCGTCTTGGCGCAGTAATATTGTTCACAGCATGTTGTGCCTAATTGTCAAGAAAAAGGTTACAACTTTGCACAACGCAAAATTTGTGCCCCAATTTTGGAGAGAGAAATTCAAATTTTTGGTAGGAAAAAATGGCAAAAAATGTTATTATTTTGGCACAGGAATATTATTCGCAGCCTGCTGTGCCTAATCATCACGAAAAAGGGTACACGTTTGCGCGACGCAAAAATAAAGTCGAGTTCTGAAGAAATTGACCAACAGCTTCGTCAAACAAGATATATGAACTTATAGTGTTGTGTGACGGTTGTCGAAGTTGCGACAATTGCTAGGACGGATATATGCCAGAGTCACAATCAATCGTGAGGATGGATCTACAGCTTGTTGGAGTCATGAGCGATTGCAAGGATGGATCTACAGCTTGCCGGCATTTCAGAGAGTGCTCAGACCAGATCTAGATCTAGGCAGCTGAATTGGACTCTATCGGATCACTAGTTTATCCACGGCCATATCGTACCGGAGCAGAGCAAATCTCGAATGATTTGGACACCAGATTCTACACACTGTTGTCTTCCTTCGGAGCTTGCCAAAGAAGCTGTGACAAAGCACACACCGTTGTCTTCCTTCGGAGCTTGCCAAAGAAGCTGTGACAAAGTAGAGGCTCATATCGGGAACATATCCATTGCTGACGCCGCGCGAACTCCGGCATGATCTTAACAAACATTTGTCGAGTTTGTGACTAAGCGTGGAGGGAAGGTCAGAGAGAGAGAGATCGAAGAGAGCGCAGATGAGAGAATTAAAAATAATCAAAAAAAAATAAAAGAGTTAAGTTGGTAAAGAGGGGATTTTGTGTCATGTTGGACAATGAATGAGAGGGGGGGGGGGGGGGGAGTTGTTGCTAAGGTAATTTTCTAATTCAAAAAAGTGAGTCCCGTGGATTTACACTTCCCAATTTCCTTTTCTTTTTCTTTTTCTTTTTTTTTTTCATTGAACTTGGATCGAGAGGATTTTAACTTCTGACCTCATGGCATTTCCATTAGATTATACCTACGATCACTTTTCCTCCCATTCCCAATCCTCCAAACCTTTTCAATTTCCTTACTATATCTTTTCCATCTACCAAACATAGGCCGAAGGACCCAAGCTAAGTGCATTGGAAAATATCAGTCGACAATGGCCATCTGGGATTTTGTTGAAGATAATTTATCCACTAATCTCTTCCCTTATTTGCTTGGTTAGGGGCAAAAATGGAATCCACTTCTGAAGCACAATCTTCAGTTATAACTTCCGGGATTGATACAAGGTTGAAATGTTAATCATTACAAAATTTTTTCTCGCACTTCAATAATTCCAACTCTGACACTAAAAGAATAAAAAACATCCCCTAAAAAAGAGCTACCTGATCATCCTTCGTGTCATGATCTAACTGATACATTGCTGAAACTAAATATGGTCTCATGAACGGTAATTTGAAGCTGAACTATATTGAAGAATCTTCAGTACCGGAAATGCCGATGGATTTGGGTTAATTCTCCGTTCGGTCATCAAGCTGTTTTCACTTTCCGTGAGGGAGGTCTTCGGAATATGCTTATTAGATCATCAAGACCCTGTTGAATAACATTGTCAGTGGTTTTGCACATTCAAATGTCTAGTATTCAGAGGAAGGAAACTGGTAGAATAGAGTAGAATAATCTATCAAATACAGAAACCAAGGGCTATAGCCGTAGAAAAAGGATAAGAGTAATACCCTAGTTGTGATGACAAGAAAACTGAATAGCACTATCAAGTAAGATCCCAAAACTAGAAGCAACAGCAGGTCGAATGTAACACTAGCAACCTGTAACAAAACACTTGAGCATATTACCATTTAAACCAAGAGAGCGCATAATAGCTAAACAAGCAAATAAACACGCCTACAACAAGAGTAAGACACAGTAACCATAAGTAGAAATTTGTTAGGCCTTGGTCATGTATTGGTAAATATGGATGGCAGAGGCTATGTACTGCCCTACTAAACAATCTGTATACAAACTATAACACAGTAATCTTTGAGAGATGGCATATGAAAACCAATTACTTTACAACGACCAGAAGCAAATGTGAAATTTACACAACTTTAATACCTGATATATATTAAGCCTAGCTCTAGATGAATCATAGAAAGTGAACATTCCATCGAGCACCTCATGTTGTATGTTCACTTCATGAGTGTGATCTTCTAATTCCTGACAACGGAAAGAAAAGAAAAAAAATAAATATAAGGAAGAAACAAAGATTCATTTTTCAAACGAGCTTTAGCTTTTCAAGGGAGTGAAAAAACGAATCTTAAACCAATAGTAATTCATTAAAAAAACTGTATCAGTACATACAATAGGACTTGGGTTTTACATGAAAGATATACCATATAAATCCGTACTTTGTATATTAAGTTTGAGAACCTATGCACATTTTGATATGTAACTTTTTTTTTTTTTTTTGGATAATTCACAGATACATATGCAATTTCTGACATCACACATTTTGATACGCATGATATGCATGTATGCATTCCTGAATTGCTTTCCCAAAAAAACTCAACGTATCAAGAAATGAACATAAAGAAAAATTTTGCATGAGCATATAAAGTATCAGATGTAAAACCTTTTTCAAAGCCAAGACAAGGGGATCATTCTTCGAAATAAATGGTGCCACTCGAGGTTTTCGTGACAAAAACTCCAACCACGACCTTACGTAAAAAGGATTTACAGCTAAACTACTGTCATCTGCAAAGATCTCAATGTTCTTTTCTTGGCCATAAATATGTCTCTGCATCGAACAAAGGTAACAACAATATTACCTACAAATACTTGGAAAAGGAGCTTATCGGTTGTGAAGCCTTTTTCTCGAAATGAAATGAAAATGCTAGAACCACAATGCTCTGTTGCAGAATCATATTTTTGAAAAATTATGTCAGAAGTCTGGTGTTACTGACATTATTGCTCTGCCATGATTTTGCCATGTGCGTTTGAGAGAGAGAGAGAGAGAGAGAGAGAGAGAGAGAGAGAGATCTACTTAAAGCTAAAGGGCACAAATATACTTTCAAATTTGTAAGATGATCATGGTTCGTAACAAACGAGTTCATACTAGCAGTGGTCTTGATCATAATATCTAGAAAAAGGATACTAACCAAGAAGTTCAAATCCACTCTTAGAAGATATCTGGAAGATAAAACTTCCTAGATGACGTCCAGCTAAGCACACATTTCAAAAATTTGAGACACCAAATTCACGAAATTCTCAAAAATTATAAGTGTAGGGAAGGGGAAAAAATTCCACGTACATTGGTTGGTATTAAAATTTTTATATTAAAAAAAATCCACTCAAAAGATTATTAGGCCCCGTTACTTCTGGAAACATTGTTTCCAAAAGGTTTTTTGTCCTTTTCCTCCAATTTTACCATTTACTTTCCAAACATTTCAAAAAACTCAAAACTTTAAAAGTCCATAATTTTATCATTTTATGTCAAAATGAGATGATTTAAAAAAAAAAAAATTTGAATATAATTTTGAAAGCAACGAACAAGATCCATATTGCTAATTTTTTTCCGAAAACATTTCAAGTTTTTACAATTTTTCACTCCAACCAATTCATTTTCACCAAATATACATTTTCAAAACTCAAGTCCTCTTCAACCTCCAAAACATCATCTCCAAATTTCGACCCCAAACAGGAATAACAGGCCTTGAAATGTAAAACACCATTTATCCAAACCAGATTATGCTAGCTCAAAATGAATGTAGCATCCTTCAAGTTCAACAAACGAGTATAATACACCTATCCCCTCTCCTAGTAACCTTTAAGCTTGTTAATTACATAATGGAATAAAATGATATAACCAAGGCCATAATCTTACCGCAAGACTCTCAGCAATTAACTTCACACTTCTAATAACTGCAGTTTCATTTGTGAAACCCCTGGAGAAAACCAACAAATTTATAGTTGTCTATCCATAATAGAGGTGAACTCCCAGCAATAAGAGAACTGAGTACAAGAAACAAAACCTGCTATCAACCAAACCCCCCGTTCTTTCAAATAATTCGGAAGTTACAGAGAGTTCAGAGAGGGTAGCAGCAGTAACTCTCATCCTTGAAAATTGCTCATGTTCCCAAGCTACCTATAACAAGCCAGCAACTTCATCACCTGATCTCATAATAGAAATATAGGAAGAGGGCAGAGATGCATAACATGATAGAAACAATCAAGATCTGTATTTAAAATATCAAGTCCAGCCTCATAGATTACAAGCTATTAGAGTTAAAAAGTAACTTCCTTTATGTAATAAATTTATTTTTTTGCTAGGTAAGATAAGATGGAAGTAAATTCATATTTTCTTTCAGTAGGTTGAGAAAGAATCTCTACCAAGAAAATAAGAAACTAAATTCTGGTTCGGAACAGGTTACAGAGCTGAAGTTATCAAGGTTATACTAGGGATGATGCCAATCATGAAAGTATATTAATTTACAAAATCCAGTTCCTAATACTTGGTATCAAAATAAATTTGCTTTCAAAAATAAAAATAATGCATTTTCACAAGTTCAAGGCCGCCCATTAAGCATATATTAAGCATAAAATCGTCTCAAACCTATATCATAAAAATCTCTATTAGTCATATGTTATAAGATAATAACATCTCCTCGTCAAAAATTCAAAATTAGTCACTAATGATGAAAATTTTAAGCATGGATACTCACTCGAGGATTAGAAATATTTATTTTCTTGTGCTTCAGGCCTACTTTGAAACCCAATTCTTCTGCCACATTAGAGAAACCCTACCCAGAAAGAGAGAGAGTCTTAGATTAAAGATGCAGCAGATTAATTTATTAACGACAGAATTTTATAACTGTTTCTATTATCTTACTTCAAAAATTTGCTTTATGTAGGCATTTTCTGGAGGCTTGGAAACATGAATCCACAATTCATTATCCCATGAGCCAACACTATTCAAGCAAATAGCAAAATCGATACTCTCACGAAGGCGTTGGTCAAAGCTTCGTAGCCACTGCAATATGTAAATTCCATAATAAGCGGATGACAATCAAGAAAGAATATTACAAAATTAAGTAAATCAGAAAGTCAACAAACATAATATGGTTCAAACGTGGGAAAAGTTAAATACATTAACAAGAGATAAGCACCTTATGAGTGCCATTGTAGTTATAAGGTCCACCAGATGTCAACCCGAAGAGTAAATTGTACCGGCCTCTTGTTTTAGGATTTGAATAAAGAAAAGAGAACAGCCTAGCAATTTCAAGAAGTGCTACAACACCACTTCCATTGCTATCACTTCCCACAGATAAAGCCTACATATAAGGATCAGTCAGACCTTTCTAGAGCTCATTGAATTTGATTAGAAATAACTATAATAAAGTTACATACTGGAGCAGCCCCAAAGGTGTCGTACGATGCCACTATTGCAATAGTTGGAAGTTGATTATCTCCATCAGTTTTCAGTCCCGGCAACCATCCCTGTTATACTCGAAACAATAATCCAATTTAAAAACCATCTAGCAGGCAAAATAAATTATCACTCCCAAGGAAATATTTTACCAGAAAAGTTTTATTAAAAAAATAAATAAATATTTACCTGAATGTTAGTGATGGTGGGTGATGCAACCTTCTTAGGTTCTGGCACTGAAACAACAAGCTTGTATCTGCATTCACCACCAAAAAATAATTTTTCTATTAGTCTCTAGAAGAGAATACATGAGCACGTTTACTTTGAGAAACCAACAATACTGTTATTAAGATAACCAAAATAACTTAAAATAGTACTCTCTCTCTTTCGTATGCTAAGACTCTTGGCCTTATGCTTTAATGTGAAAAACCTAAAGAAAATCTATGCACAACAAACTTTTGCAGAAGATGTGTAACGGTTCATCTATATATATATATATTTTTTTGGTTAATTATAGACGGCCTTTATTGATTGAAAAAATCAATACAAGAAATAAAAACGACTTTTCTTTTTTATGGTGACAGGAAGACTATCCAGGGAGGAGAGATAAATCCATAAACTTGGAGTCAAGTCCACCACAAATGCTTCAGGTGCAACCGCAAGAAATAGATAATAAATAAGCAAACATGAAAACAAATCCTCTAAACTGATTCTGCATTGTATCTTACTTAGCTTGGATATATGATAGGTTTCAAGTTCATGCAACATAGGCTTAGAATGTGCTTACCGCCTAGGATATAGGAACCGATAGAGCAAAAAATTGCCAGGTTGAGGATACATTCCCTTGGCACACATCAATTCATTTAGCAATTATAAATCTGCATCTACAGGTAAAAGAAATGGAACCAGACATGGAAAACAACATTAAGGGCACGTTTGGCACAGCGTATTATATTGCATTGTATTATATGCATTGTATTGTATTGTTATTATACAATATGATGTTTAGTTTTGCATTGCATTCACCCCGACCCTTGTCCCGAATCCCGACCCCAACCTCCATTCCAAAACCCATCCCCAACCCCGAAACCTGAACCCGACCCGCGTCCCGAAACCCGACCTAAATCCCGACCCCTGTCCCAAAACCCGACCCCGACCTCCGTCCCGAAACCCAACCCTGACCCCGACCCCCGTCTTGAAACCCAACCCCGAAAGCAGACCCTGACATCCGTCCCGAAATCCAACCTTGAAACCCAACCTCGACCCTATACAGAAACCCGACCCAACTCTCGTCCAAAATCCCGACCCGACCTCCATATTAAAATCATTATATTTTGTTTTTGGATATAATCATTTAGATTAAACTATACAATATAGCCTAATACAAAGGTTTTTTCTTGTATAAGATATCGTAGTCCGTATTGTATTAGTTTTTGATTTCTTATTAAACTATACAATACAAAGACATTGCCAAACATTGTATTATTTTAAATAATACAATACGGGGTGCTAATACGGTATGCCAAACATGCCCTTAGTACACAAACACATTCTCTTGATGATCCTTACTTTACCTCCACCAAGAATAGATTAAGGCTAAAATCAAAAATTCGTATCAAACTATAGGTTGACTCTCAAAAGAACATATCCCACTCCCATATTTTCAATCTGAGAAAAAATAAAACTAAAAAACATTTACCCGCCAGTAGTTGCAGTGGCAGGTTGGCCAGCGGCATCATTCCTCTTAATATCAGCCAAAACAGCCTCGGTATCACTATCTTCAAAAGCAAAATATACAGGATACTGTAACAGAAAGTAACAGAAAAAGAAACATTCATTAGAAACAAGTCTCTAAAGTTTCCCTTAAAAAAGGCTCTGAAGGGACAATCATGACAACATTTGGTTTATAAAATAAAACATACACACACATACACATTGACAGAGACACAACTTCCATGTAACGCTGAGCAATTCATTCAATTTTTAGTTGAGCAATAACAATAATAAAACCAGTAGAATACAGGATTGAAAATCAAGACTTCATACACGAGGACATCAACAGTTAAGAGAGCTCATAGAAGTTAGAAATAAACAGCAGAAGATTAAGTCATGAATGTAGAAAGCTTAGGAGAAGTTGAATTTGTTTCACTCACAGGAATATTTGAGTGTAAAAGTAACTGTTCAAGTTCTGCGAGTAAATTTTTTATCTGCTCACTTGCATGATCTAGATGATTGCTCCCAATGTCGTCTTTATTCTCAAAACTAAACATCCGGGGAAGCAAAAACATCAAGCCTCCAACAGGTTGTCTTTGAGAAATATATTCTGCAACATAATTCCCAAAAAAATAAATGAATAAATAAATAAACAAGAACAGTCAAGAAACATAATTCCTCAACCAAGTCATCAAAGCACCAAGAATCTAACTAAACATCACAAATGAATAGGACCATATGCGCCATTTTCTCTGGTTCTTTTCTTTTTCTTCTTTTTCCCTCCCTTGGTGGGAGCACATAACTCAAGTTAGCTGAATTCCTTAGCACAAAAATCTATAATCAAATGGTGGTGACAAATTAGAAACTCTACGTACTCATTGAAAATTCTTTAAATTCCGACTTCACTGTATGAAATAGAATTTTGATACAATCCCATGGAATCGACAAAGTACATGAGGTCAGGAAAGTCGGCATTTCAGTGTTTTGGATGTACATCCACAAAATACCAATATCTGCCTCTTGTTCATTAACAACCATGTGTTCATTTATGAAACAAAACACATCAAATAAGCACTTTTCAACAATATATATCTAAATATAAGATTGCGAAACATTGCAGAATCCAATAACTTGAATCATGAAAAATGCCAGATCAAATAAGGTCTCAAATTATCCGAAAGGTTGCCTTGTCGTCATTGAAATCATTTACAAAAAAGCAAAAGAAAAAAAGAAACACAAACACACTAATTGCATTCGATTTAACTAAGAAGAGCACCAAAAATCACAATCTAGGCAAAAACTAATCGAATTTGGATCCACAGAGAGCGAAAGAAAAAAATCAAAAAAGCGTTGAAAAACGGACGAAATTAGATACCTTTAGCGAAGGAGATATTGAGGTCGCGAAAAGGAATAATGAGGACTGTGCGAGAGAGATCGGAGCCGGGAGGGAAGTGAGTGGAGGCGGCGTGGTGGTTGAGGGCGGCGAAGCGAGATCCGAAAGGGACACCGGAGATGTCGTACTGGATGAGGCGGTAGACGTCGACGACGGTGGCGGCGCCGCAGAGCTCGATGCAGGCGAGGAGGATGACGACGAGCTCGATCACGGGTAACATGGATTCCATCACCTGGCGTTTCCTCTGATGTGCCATTGTTGCCGCTCTGAAGCGAACGAATCGATCTACGAAAAGCTTACAGGATTTGCTTTCTCTCTCTAGATAGATGTGAGAGAGAGAGAGAGAGAGCTCTGTGATCGACTGACCGAGATTCTGCTTGGGGAGATGGCCTCTTGGGTTTTTTTGTTCGATCGGCTAGTTGACGGGGTTGGGTTTCTTTATTAATTAACTAATCATTTTTTGGATAAATATTGTTTGGCAAAAAAAATATTTATCCAAAAAATATTGTTTATCAAAATATTATGATCCTTCAAGAGAGAGTTTGACGAGTATTAAAAAAAAAATCCATCAATAATTGTTAATAAAAAATATCTTATTTACTTTCAACAAAGTCTCTGGATGCTCATTTTTTAATAACATAATCTAATAATCTAATAGATAATCTAAATATTATTTATTTAAGAATATGATAATTTATCGTTTTTCAGATTTGATCAATCAATAATTGATTAATGGTCAGTGCTTGATTATGACATTTAGTGATTAACTAATAGTCGATTAGTGATTGAATATGAAATTTAGTAATTTACATTATGGTTAATCAGTGATTGACTTTTGTAAGTCAATCACTATTAAAAACCTCTTAACTAATTTTAAAAAATGTATTTTAACTAATTTTTAAAAACCTCTATCATCTATTAAAAATCTTCTTAAAAAAAGAATATTTAGCTAAAAATTCCGATTTTATATCAATATTACGTTTCTTTTCAATCACTGATTAACCATTTAAAAAAAATGGTCTTTTAACTAATTTTTAAAAACCTCTATTATTTATTAAAAACCTTCTTAAAAAAAAATAATATTTAGCTATAAATCCCAATTTTATATCAATATTATGTTTCTTTTCAACATTATTGTAAGACTTGATGGATCTTGTTGATGTCGTGATCCACTCCGACTACAAAGTCCTATTTCCAATGGTAACCCGACCATGTGGAGGTAGAAGTATCCGTTTACCCGGACCAAATGCTGGTGACCCGACTCCATTCGACCAGAGGCCCTTTCTTGGGTGACATGGTTACCCGACCAGATTTTAACACCTCCTCGGGATGTGCCGCATACCAAAGCTAGGTCGTACTCGGAGACGACTTGGATTCTCGGAATACCCTGCCACAGGGAAGAGTACCCGTAATCGGTAAAGGTCCCCTGTCACAA
>JAFMPE010126553.1:0-23967 GCA_024759925.1 Ficus religiosa | reverse complement strand
AAAGAAAAGAAAAGAAAGTGTAAGCCAGCTAGCTATCCACTACTATAAAAGGACATGCATGGAACACAATTTCCCTCACAGCAAACCAAAAAAAAAAACAAAAAACAAACTGATCACCTATCTTCTGCTCACATTGCTTATCAAATACACATATACACACACACACACACTTATATATATATATATAGAGATATAGAAATGGCGACTATAGAGAGTTTGGTGGCTGAAAAGGCAGTGGTGATATTCAGCAAGGCCTCATGTTCAATGTGCTACTCCATAAAGTCGCTGTTTAAGAACTATGGGGCTAACATTGTAGTGGTCGAGCTCGATGAGGTCCCAAACGGGCAACAGATCGAGAGAGAGCTTCTTCAGATTGGGTGTCAGCCCAGTGTGCCAGCTGTCTACATTGCCCAGAAGTTCATCGGTGGTGCTGACAAGATCTTCACTCTCCAACTCAAGAACGAGCTCGTCCCTTTGCTTATTCAGGCCAAGGCTATTTGGGTTTAGACTCCTTTTCAAATCTCTCTCTGCATTTTCTGCTATTCCACCATTTTATAGTAATCTGCTAAGCTTATATATGAGCTTCTGAATAAGTACCTACTTTTGCTTGCTTCTTCTTCTTTTTCTGATCCTATACATATATATATGTACGTGTATACGTATATGTATCCTATATATGTGTGGTTACAATATTAAAATTAGCGAGGTTATAATAGCCTCTATATATATATATATATATATTTATAGTTTTCACCTTTAGTTTTGGAGAGGATTTAAGTTCTCTGCCCATTTTGTAACCACGATAAATAAAAGGCACATGGGGTTATATATTTTGATGCGTGTGTGTATCCGTATCACTATCAATATTCCAATTTGGCTGATGATATATACACTTATATAGCATGTACATACATGTTTATAATGTGGTCCCTCCGGCCAAATTACCTGTTTTGTCTCTTGATTTTTCTTCGTCTCATTGAATGTGTGTGTGTGTGTATAGAGACATATATTTATGAATGATTAAGGCATGTTAAGTAATGACTTCATGCCATGAAACCAAACACATATAACTGCAGTAAGAATGCATTTCTTTCTTTTTATTAAGATGCGTCCAGAATTCAATACTTCTTTATAATTCAAAAACACTATTTTTGGAATCTATCTGGTCAATATGTTGTGTGATGTTAGGCCTGCAGTTGTATGAATGAGAATTGAACTCATTTTTCAAAAAGAATTTAATCCGGTTCTTTCAGTTTAATAGTGATCTCCGAATTTTAGAGTGATAAAAAGTTAAAAACGGCATAACACCAATTATTCTTTCTTTTCTCCTTAAGGAAAAATTATAGTAAGTGGTAAAAGATATCATAGAAATGTAATATAGTCATGGGGAATTATGTTTATTTGGTCTTGAAATCGCTCAAATCAAATTAGTTTATCTTATCATCGCAACCATCATGAAGAAAGTGAGTTTATTCCAGGGCAGTAATTTGGTAATACATTGATGTAGATGCATCGCATAATTTTTTTATTTTTATTTTTTATAAATGATAAATCGCATGATTACTTACTTGTATATTAGTGATTCTTGTCCTTCTGTTTTTTTTTTTTTTTTCTTTCTCTCCTTATAATCTATAGTGGTGATTCTTTAAAGGAAAATTCATATAAATATGTGGTGTATTTTGGATTTGTTAAGGAAATATACCATCTACAGATCAATGCTCCATTTTGGCAAATATAATAACAAAAATACTCCCAAGGAAAAGAATTTAAAAAGCTAAAACAAAAAAGAAATATGTTAGAAAAACAAATTTGAAGGTGCCCTTAGCATAGCTAGAAGGGGATAATTAGTGTGCGTTGAGGATTTTTTTTTTTTTTTTGGGGGGGCTTTTTCTGGGTTGAATTTGTTGTTTTGTTTTGTTTTGTTGGAGGGAAATTTTGGTTTTTGATATTTTGGTCTTTTCAATAGTTAAAATTGAGTGATTATAAGCATAGTCTAACAGTGATACTCTATGTCTGATTCAATCTAAAGGTTTAGAATTCAAATCTCTCAACTTTCCTTAAATTAAAAAAAAAAAGGGTCAAAATTGAAAATTAATCGGACCAAATTAGGAATTTATTATACACTTAATTTCTATACACGTTCAATGAAGTCTACAATGAATGTAGAATACACCGTAAAGTTAAATAAATTTCCCTTCTTCCAAAGGGTAAAGATACTAAAATGATTAGGTATATTGGTGCCAAATTCAGAGCGAAAAAGAAAAAGAAGTATAGTGATGCCAAATTGCACAAGATGCTTAGACAAGATAAGAAGAAAATCGAATATTAGTGAATAAATAACGAAATGAAAGGAATTAAGACCGGAAAAAAAAAAAAAAAAAAAAAAAAAAAAAAAAAGAAAGAAAGAAAGAAAGAAAACATCAGGTCATGTTTTGAAAGATGCTCGCCTTTATTTATGTCCTGATCAATCAATGGAATTGCATGACAACAAAACTCTTTCGTATTCTCAGGTTTAACCTGTGTAAATAACACTAAAGAATCACTTTGAGAGAACTTCACAGAATTTGAAGATCTAAAGCAACAGAACTCGATATTTTATTTGCTCTCTCTTTTGCTCATGATAATATTAAGAAATCATCTTCATTTTATGGTCAAAATGTACTCACTAGTCACTACAAGAACAAAATTTCTTGTCATCCCACTTAGAATGACTTCACTTGTGAATATAATCATTTAAGACGCCGGTTCTCTGCTCGATGGTTGCGTTCCGTCGCCAATTCTCTACTGCTACATGAACTGTGGCGTTCGCCTTGCGGATCTCCTCGGCAGAGAACTTGTGCTCTATGATTCCTAAAGGTCCAGGCTGCAGCACGTTCACCACAGTTTCCACCTCTTGCTCCAGCTGCCTGTGACAAATAAGAGACACCCACCAAAACCTCTCTCTTTCTAAGTCAAACTAAAACGAATTCGCAAAGAGATAAATCAAGGGCACAACAGGAAAATCCTGGAGACACTATGAAAAAAGCCCGACGGTCTCTGCCTTGATTTTTAGGGCCATTAGCAAATAAAAATGGTATACTTTAATAGTAAGGACGAGCGATCGTCATCACTGAAGTGGTTACAGACATAGCATAACGATAATTACATACTAAAATACACCATAGATGTACAGTTTCATCCCCGCCCGAAGTCCATATATATATATATATCATCATCATCATCACTGCTTTCTCCATGTATCATATTCTATGGGATCGAGAGTCACATATAATCAAGGTGATGCTCTTAAGAAAAATGGAACCCAAGCCATTCAAAAAAGATAATGATGGGGAACAATTTGCATTCGTATATTCATCTACTAGAGTATGTTTTATTTTTTATATTTAGTTTTGAATCGGGATTATGTTTAGCTATTAGTATTATATAAATTAGACATAGTTTGTCATATTATTATCTTGTATTTCTATATAAACAGGCAAATTAATCGTAGCTTTAAGGAGAGAGTGGCTGATGGATAAATATTGAAATCAATTGATTTTTATCCTCTTGAGTTCATATTCTGTCTCTAAAATCCTTTTGTTTCTCTATCATAGTTCCATTTCTTCTATCTAAACCAGACAAAAACAACCAAAAAAATTACATTGACATGTATTGAAAGAAAAAGCAAAAAAAAAAAAAAAAACACACACACACACACAAACACACACTAGGGATTTTGATCAGCAGGAGATGAAGTTACTAAGGGAAAAAAATAGTAAAAAAAAATTAAAAATTAAAACCTCTAAATCGCAATAGAAATACGAAGAAGGGACCTAATTAATGAAAAAAAAATCCAGATAAAAGGAAAAAATAAAAAAGAATAATAAATCCTAAAAGAAGAACATCGGTAGAGACTAGAGAGAGAGAGAGAGACCTGAAGAGCTTGGAGAAGGGCAAGAAGTTGCGAAGCCCCGCAGAGGAAGACATTTCTCTCTCTCCGCAAAACGCACCGTTTTGGACTATCCTCCGTCCCTTTTCGATTTGGAGAACAAGAAAGAAACGCCCTCTTTTGTGAACCGCTGCTGCAGACGTTAAAACGACACCACTTTTACGCTATCGATGTAGCAAGACGTTTTATTGTTTTTTAATTTTTATTGCCGATTGAGGGGTAAAAGTGTCCAAACGTAATCAGAAATGCATGAGGCCCAATTCTGCTGGTCCAAAGAACCAACTCCTCATGAGCAGGCCTTTAATGGGCCTGGGCTTTTCAGTATACAGCATTTGGTTGTTTTTTCTTTAAAATATGTGTTAGATGATTTTCGAAAAATAATAAAAAAATAATTAGAATATTTTATCAAAAGTTAAAACAAAAACATATTATTATAATAATTATTGTGTAAATTAGTATTATAAAACGTGAAACTTATTATAATAATTACTATTTTGAATTAGTCTCATTTTATCTTTAATAGAATTTTTTATTAAAAATAGACCCCAAAAAAAAAAAAAAAGAGTAATTAGCCTCACTTTCACCCTGTCTGTTAAGATTTCTTTTAGAAACAAACACAAAAGAATCATATTACAGCACTTGACCCCTTTCTTTATATGTCTATTTTTAACAAAAATTCTAACAAAATGAGTTAAGTGGGACTTATTCAAAATTTATGAAGCAAAAAGAATTTAAGAGATAAAATTCGAACGATCCTGAAATTTGAGAGGCACAGATAAGAATAATTCTTAAATTAATAGCATAAATTTCTTCTAATTAAATGACCTTTTTTTTTTTTTTTTTTGGTTCTAGGTTTTGCAACAATCACTAATATACCAATAATCTGTCATTGATAGGCCGGAATACCAATAATCTTTAATTGATAGATCGATAAATTATTTATTGGCATTGATTAATAAGTTATTAATATATGTGAATAAAGGATTCATCACCAAATCTATCTGAAGTTCTAAACCATCAAATTTAATGATTGACCATGCGATTATTTTCATAAATTAGAGAAACTTGGACATTTGTTTAAAACTGGCTTAAAAAACCATTTTCCTATTAAAAAAAAAAAAAGATTTTTTTTCGACCAAACGCCAAAGTTAATGTATCTCCTAGTTTTCTCTTTTACAGTTGTTTTCTTTTGTTGTCGTACTTGTAGACCAAAATTATTTGATAACCTTTTCTCAAAAAAAAAAAAATCATAATAATAATATTTGATATCCTTTCTTTTTTGGTAACATATCAAAGGTTATGAACAGTTTTTCTTCTTCTTTTTTCCCCACGTAAAAAAATAAATAAAAAATTATGAGCAGTTTTTATTCTTCTTTTCCCTCCCGCGTAAAAAAAGAAGAAGAAGAAGAAGTTTTGAACTGCTACACGAGTGGTTTACACGTCAATTAATTTGCTTTACATCAGGGACTCCAATGTTAAAGCACAATTATTAAGATCAAATGTAATTAATGCTACATACAAACATTAGTATGCAACTCAAAATATTATTTTTTGTGATTTAACAAAACTTTTTTTTTTTTTTCGTGTTTTGTTTTTCTCCCCTCTTTCTAACAATATGATTCATGTAATATATTTCGAACTGACACAAGTTTTTCCATAATATGTACCATAACATGACCTGTGACAGTAGATTCCTTAAATTTTCATACCCCTTAGAATTTCTAAGATAGGAACTTTCGCTTTGCATTATCAGTTTAAAACTGTTGTTTTTATCGTTTTATTAATTTTTAACAGCCTAATCAGGATTAGAATAGTTTTGTATTATGCACATTAATACTCATAAATAGACCATTATCCACAATGCAAAACAAAGTTTTTTTACCGTTCAAAGGCCCATCCTTTTTTTTTTTTTTTTGAAAATATTAATAGGGTTTTTACATAACTAAAAAAGATTTCAAATCCATGACACAAATTAGTGGAATAACTATAACAAACAAGTATAACTATCATTTATTAACTAAATTAAAGCCTCTTTTATTTTTTGGCAAAGGATTCTTTTCTAGTTACATTAGAATTGCTTACGCATTCGAGGTTGAACTTTTGGGTATCATCATTACCATAGATTATGCCAAACATTATAATTGGGATAATCTTTGGTTTGAAAATGATTCTACATATATTGTTGATCTTTTACAATAGAAAAGTCATTTCTTTCCTTGGAAATATAGAAGTAAATGCATCAATGCCCTAAACTATCTCGGCAAAATTTATAATAGAGTATCGCGCATTTTTCATGAAGGAAATTCGGTGGCAAATAAGTTGGCGTCGCATAGAACACATCTCAATAGCGCAGAGTGGTGGTTTCAATTTCCAAAGTTCTGTACTAGAGAAATTCAATATAACCTCACAAGTTTACCGAATTATAGATTTCGGCCTTCTGGGTAAATATGCACTCTTTTTTTCTTTTAGTATTTTTTCCACTGGGTTTTGACTAATAGATTTTTAACGAGGCATATTTGGAGATATGAGCAAGGTTGAAGTT
Organism: Ficus religiosa; assembly: GCA_024759925.1. NCBI lineage: Eukaryota > Viridiplantae > Streptophyta > Magnoliopsida > Rosales > Moraceae > Ficus > Ficus religiosa. The sequence goes on along the minus strand of JAFMPE010126553.1, from coordinate 17,497 downwards.
TAGGGTTTAGCCTTTGGGAGCATCTCTCGACCTTCAGTTCGGACTCTTAAACTTAGGTTGTTTTTCTTTTTAGTTTTCGGCACCAGCATGTGCTTTTGTAATTGTCATTGTCATTTTTCTTTATTTGTAAACTTTATTTATTTTTTAATAATATTTCATTGAGATAGAAAAATAAATAAGATGCTAGAGGGGTACCAAACTAATTGAGATGTCTTGATTTATCTCAATCATCATTTATTAAAAAAAAAAAAAAAGCAGCTTTTTTTCTCGCGCATGCATGTGTGTCAATTATATGTACTTGGGTCAACTATTTTGTGAAAGATATCAAGTTGGGTAGGTTACAATGAATGCCCAAATAACCCCAAAAGCATCTTCTGGACAGTACTATAGTTAAAAGGAGTCTTGTCAAGCTTTGGCATTACAAATAATACAATGTCCATATTCTCTCTCTCTCTCTCTCTCTCTCTCTCTCACACACACACACACACACACCATGAGAGCATGCAATGTTTTTTTCTTAGTTGTTGCCAAAAGGTTATGTGGGCAAAGGAGAATTCCCTAGCAAGTTTTTATGATTAACCTTGTCCTTCTTTATAGAGGCAAAAATATGTGAATAACATTCTTTACTTTGAAGATATTTAGAAAAATGGCCATAACAAAGGACAATCTTATCTTCAATGTTCTTTTACCTATTATGCCTCTATTGATTGTTATATGGGTTCTGTTGTTTTTCTGTTTTGCTCAAGTTTCTGTCTTCAAATTTCAAAGGAGGTTGCAAATTCATTCATAATTCTTATCAATGAATTTGGAGCTCTGTTTGGAAGATTTTTTGCAAAGAAAAAGAAGAAGAAGAAGAAGGGAAAAAAAAAAATAGTGCTATCCCCGTGCCTGCATTCACCACTTTCTGAATTTATTAAGACCAGGTCAAATGTAAGGGTGAAGCTAGACATATATTTTAGTTGAGGCGTATAACAAAATCTTTTTTAAGAAAAAATAAATAACATCAAAGTATAAAAACAAATGTGTAAAATTTTAGTGGAGGCTATTTAAGAATTTTTAATTTTAAGTGGGCAAAGCTAAAAACCCTAAAATTGTTAGGGTATAATTAATTTTAGTGGGGGCTATGTAATAATTTTTAAGTTTTAATAAGGGCAAGTTAAAAAACTTTAAAACTTTTGTGGTAGAAATATAAGAAAAAATTCAGTAGGGCTACTACATCCATCAGTGGTCAAATGGGAAGGAAACCAATCCACATTCTTGTCTATTTATGCACGTCAAATACACAATCTCACTATTTTAGATGACAAAAAATAGACACAAATAATTAAATGAACCTCTGACACATTGAAAAGAGAGCCATGAAAAAATTATCCCTTAGTCGCTATGCCACCATCACCGATGGTTTTTGTCTAGAATTTTCTCATCGATGTGTAAGAGGATGCACAAACTAAATGCAAAAGCAGAGAATACAAGGAAGTTGCATAATTAGCTATGTTAAAATTAGATGCTTCAAAGCTTGTGTCAACACTTTCCAATGTTCCATATATATATATATACGTATATATATATGATGTCAGAAACATTCTGACAACTAGAATACAAGTTCTAATAAATAAAAAAGCCTCTGCCATATAAAAAAGTCAAGGAAGTGATCTCATGACATAAAAATCAAACCTGAACATTAAAAAATCTATCAACTCTAACATTAGAAGCAATCACACTACATAAAAATATAAATATATGTATATATATATATTACTATACACTCTCATTGGTTCAATATTCACACATGTACTCAAAAGTCATGAAACAGAATGACGCCTACGCTTCTGAAAAGGGAATCTGGTTTCTGAACTTGCCTTGCCTCCCATAGGTTTTATACTGCTAATCCTGAACAAGTTGTTGAGCTTGCTCAACTTTTTGGCAAATGATTTGAACAGCCTATTTGCAGGGTGAGTCTTCACAAGCTCTTGTTTCATCGAAACATGGTCCTTTTCCAAGTCAGTCAGCCTCATTCTCATCCTCGCAACTTCTAGCTTCAGCTCTCGGTTCTCTCTTCTCACCGACGCGTAGTTGTCTCTCGGCGAAATGGCTCCACTCCCAGCCCCGCTGCCCGAGCGCTGAGGGAACTGGCCGTTTACTGCACCGAAGAAGAACTGGTTGTGCCCTCCATTCATTGCGTTTCTCAGCCTGATTTGCTCGAAGTAGAGCACTTGTACCGCCATCTGAACCGGCAGCCTCTCGTTCTGCGCTGCGTGGCTGCAGGCTTCTTGAGATAGCTTTTGACAGTCGATGGTTTTGCAAAGGCGGTAGCGTTCTGAGTCCTTCATGTTTGGATGGACCTGTAGAGGTATAAATTTACATGTGATGAGTTCAAAATCTTTCATAGAAACCAGCATTGAAGAAAGGGGAAGAGGTTCTTACTTTAAGGAAGATATCGACAGCTCTATATAGTCCGTCGCTCACTAAGCGAGCATGATCCGGTAGGAGTTCTGCTAGAGCTATGAATTTAGTTGGCATCAAGTTCGTGTCCAATGCAACTTCTGCTAGATAGTTGTCAAGCAACTTTGATACTTTAAGGATTGAACTTTGTTTAGGAGATCCCGGGCTATCGAAGTTGTAAACCATTTCGCTTTCGTCCCTCAAATGATTGTCGTCCTCATCATCCTCATCCAAGTTTAGAAATATGGAGAAGATCCTCACAATAGTATCTATGTCATAGATTGTGCTGTGGCTGCAGTTGGCTTGTGAATTCGCGGGAATTAGGATGTCCTCAAGAATTGCCTGGTCCAGTTGCAGACCGATCCGCCTCTCCAAATCCGATCTGCAAGAAGTAGACGCCGATGCTGCGATTGCAGTCTTCAACAAACTCGAGAGAAACGCCATCGGAACGGAACTCTTCCTCGACTGAGTTGGTAGCAAATTGACTATTGCTTCAACAATGACCCTTTGCTTCTTTTGCAATTCCAAGTCCAGCAGGCTTCCCTTGACGATTTGCGCGTCCCTCACAATGAGACCTTGGAGGGAATTATGTGCGTAGTTTATCAAAATCTTGCTGATCATGTCCTGCTTTAGACCCTTGGTCTTCACGGCCGATAAAACTCTCTGAAAGAAGTCGAGACTGAGAACCGTGAGAGATTTTCCCCACCAGTCCGAGGGTGTCTCCGGTTCCATAGCTGGGACGGGCTTTGCGGGGAAGTTATGGTCAAGTTTCAACAACCCTGATGTGAGCTGCTCTTTGCAGGCGGTAGTCGCAATCGCATTGATGAGCCTACTAACCAAGCCGATCTCTTCCGCAATCGGCAATAGAGTCTCGCAACGGTGAAGAACAGATATGGAATTCGCGATGTTTGGGAGCACCATCTCCTTTAGATAGCCATCAACTCGGGCTTCCAGGTTTTTCTCGGCAAAGTCCTCCGTCATTTCCAGGAAGTGTGCAGCACAACGAAGCATGGCGACATTCGACTGTGTTATCTCGACGTTTACTCCATAGCAGAACTTCGCAGCTAGCTCAAACGCCTCCGCTCCACCAGGGACCGAAGGAAGGTTTATCCTCGAAATTTTTGAGTCTTTTGCTTCCAACATCAATTTTCGAATCCTTCCGCTTCGCGAAACAAGAGGGAACTGCAAAACAAACACAACTTAAATAACGAAAAATTCGATATTTATCCACACAACTTCATCTGTAGAAATAGTTTTTCTTCCTCGTCTATTCAACTTTGCAGAGATTTTCTTCACATGCAAAACTTTGCAAGAAATTATCACTTATGACAGTGTTTAAAATTGAACATTCAACAAACAAATTTTAAGTAAATTCAAAGCTGATTTCTGAGCAACTGCCAATTTTCTTTTCTTTCTTTTTTTTAAACCATAATATTTGTAATTACTAAGCTTAAGAAAAACACTTTAAAAACAATTAATGTACTTAAATCTTAGTCAGAACAAAAATGTTTTCCTCACCTTATGAAGTGAGAAGCTCGAGGTTCCCACTTCAACAGTAAGATCGCTCGAAACGTCAGAGATTGGCCTGCAAAACGATATGATAAACAGATTTGAGGGGACATTGCAGAAAGACAAGAAAAAACCAAAAAAATTTAAAAAAATGATAACATAGTACTAAAAAACCAAAGTCATGAAACACAAAAAAAAAAAAAAGTCCTTAAAATACATGTTTCTTGTTGCCAACATTTCCGAAACTCTCTCGAATTGTTGCTCTTCCTCCTACGGAGAACAAGGCTAATGTCGTTGTTGCACATATACCACTATGATCACTCCAAATTTTTGCATTAAATGTAATGTTACCGTGAACAAACTCAAAACTTATGGACAACATGATCCTCCTAGTTTCGGTGATTCGACACCGGACCCATGTGGGACAATCACGTCTTCAATAATTGTAAAATAAGTGGACTGCACAAGCAAAAAGGATAGACCCCTCTTTTAGGGGTTAAAAAAAAAGTTGGATCAGAACATTACAGTACTGGTTTTTTTTCTTTTTTTTCTTTTTTTCTTTTGCGTGTGTGTGTGTGTGTGTGTGTCCGCTGAATTTACGGATCTGTGTAGATTCTAAGTGCATGATTTGGGACCCTGCTTTTTTGGGATGTTAATGAAATAGCTGTATCTCCTTGTTGTGTTCAATGTAGGCTCTATTGGGTTTGTCATACTCAGTGTAACCAGTGTACAACTTGTCCGTACTGGTTTTGTTTCTAGAGGGGCAGGTCCTACGTGCGGTAAAAAAAACTCGAAAAAATAAGGAGAATTCTTTGGTCGGGTAAAAAAAACACTAAGTGTTATTTTGATCTTATGGTTAAAAACCGTGTTCTATCTTTCAATACTGTAGAGCAGAATCATGTGACAAATACGTGACGGGGCAAGTGTTGATTGGTATTTTCGTTGACACCAAGAAATGTTGAAAGCGCCAATATGGAATACGAACGTTGATTCATAGCTCTAGTCCCCGTGGAGATGTCGTTTGGAAGTAAGAACTGTTAAAGTCAAGGTCACACAACAATTTGATGTGTCATACTCAAGGGGTGATTAAATTCTTATGGGATACCCTTTTTATTTATTTTATTATATTTACTATAATTTTTTTTTTTTTTAGGTGTCGTTTTCTCTCTTGAATATTGGAGGGGGCTTGTGAAAATTGCTTATGGACCTACTATTAAAACAAATTGGAATATTGGGAAAATTGAGAGAGAAATCTTCAGTTGGACAAAAACGGGATCTCTCAGAGTGTTTCATCTACCTGCAGGCTCTGATTATGACCATTCAACTCCCCAGAATAAAAATAATAAATGCATAAAAATGTGTGTGTATATATATATATATATATATGTTTGTGTGTGTGTGTGTGTTTTCATCAAAATCAAAATCAAAATGGTGGGTCATGATCTTCCCATTTGTAGAAGCCAAAGAGAGTGATATTTAACTGATCTAAGTTTACATCACGCAAAGGAATATTGACCAAACTGTCACAAAAAGTTTTAAAAAGATGAAAATTTATGTTAAAAAAAATAAAAAGGACAAATCTGAAGAATGGGAAACTTGAGCAAATTGAGTTAAAATAGAATAAAGGGAGAGAATATGAAATATAAATATTTATATACATATAGATATTTACCATTCAGTGGCATGTCTTATACTGGAACTTGGACGAAACGACCTTTTCCCAGAAATGCTTGGCTTCAGTTCACCAACAGTCACAACTCCCATTTTCTCTCCTCAGAAAAAACCTGGCAAATTTGAATAAAATATATATATATATGTGGGTGTGTATATATATGTATATATGTTGGTTTCTCTGACCACCAGCAAGTGTCAAACATGGAAAAACAGTATGACTGCCATTAACAGCCCAACTGATCTCATTTCAGTACTAGAACTGGTTTTGCTGATGAACCTGACAGGTTTGTTTAAGGCACTTTCTCTCTCTAAATGTTGTGTGTGTGTGTGTGTGTGAAAGAGAGAGAGAGTCACTTGAACTCATGCAATGACTTTGGTGTGGACAAACTTTAAGTTGGTGGGTTTATAATTGTATTTGTAATGCTTGAGCCATAGTCAAGAAAGAAGATTGTTAGTGTGCTCAAAACACTTTTCGGTGAAAGGTAACCTAGGTGGCGACCCCTTTTTTTTTCAATTTTTTTTTCTCTCTTTTTAATTTTTAATTTTAATTTTAATTTCAAAAAAAAAATTTTTTTGGTTGGTTTGAAAAAATATATTGCAGGAATCCAGAAGGTTTGCAGTGCTTTCGGGGTGTGTCATGATGGCTAGTGAAAGCAACCCCTTTCAATAAAAAGATTTTTGGCCTAATTTAATTTAATTCCCACATTATGTGTAAAGAAAGCCCACAAAAAGTGGGGATTAGAAGGGGTGAGTTGGATTACATGATATAATTAGAACCACCACAATGAATTTTAAATTCTTTTGTTTGTTTACGACAAATTAGAGCATGATATGTATGGTGTTTGGAGTTTGGCCAAATTTGTGGCAAACTTGATCAGGTTTACCTTTTTCCTTTGAGGACTTTAACAACAAGGCCTTCTATTTTGTATTATAAATAGAAAGTGGTGCTTTTAAGTTTTAATTGATTTTGAGCAGTTTTATAATGTACTATGTAAATTTTTAATGCGAACACTTTCAATTATTAAAACAGTATCATGGAAACTCTCCTTTGCTAAAAAAAAAAACCATATTAATGGATTGATAAAAATGAAAAGATTTGATCATCAGATTCTATTTAAAAAATAAGCTCAATTTCACCGTCACTTTAATAAATTTAAATTCCAAATAGACATTAGTGGGACCGGGACAATATTTTAATAAAATGGGTGCTTTCTTTATTTTCTCCGAATCATATTAATTTAAGTGCTTGCTTGGCCTTATTGCTTTGTGATGAAACTTTGGGAAAATAGCTTTCTTGGGTCTTTTGGGTAATTGTCTACTTTCTGTGCGTCACGCGTATACAAATTATAAGAGACGCAAGAATTAGAAGCATCCAAGTCACAGCAAATTTTTGGAGACTTGAGGGCATTTTTTTTACTGGAACGACTACATTAACTATATTCAATTATTTGGAGGCATTTATTTCTTCTGTCTGGAATAAATCCCCTTTTGGGGCCCCGGATTATTCGTCAACAATAGACTGAAATATATGTCTTGTAGTTCAAAATATTCACTTCGAGACATCCGATAAAATTTTAAACGATATAAAAAAAAACATTACTAGGGTCTTTACTTAAAAGATGACACGTGTTAAATAAGAAGTATTTCAAAATAGGCTACTTAAAACATATTTTTCTCTTGAATTTCTCTTTATTGGTGATTTTTTTATTAAAAAAAAATTAGCTTTTTGACAAATTATCTTGTGAATTTAAAAAATTATTTATATAGTGTTGTTAAACCGATGATAGTTATTAAAATTTGAATAGAAATACCTTCGTTCGCATAACATGAGCTTGTTTAATGGATTAATTGAAATTTCTTTTGAAGATCAAAAGCATGATATGTCTTAAGTGCGTACTGACATTTTTCTTTTAAATTGTAACATCATTTATAACAAGCCTTTTAATTTATTCATTAAAGGCATGTTATATTATTTATAAAATTTAAAGAAATTTTTACCGTAATCAAAAGTAAGAGATGACAAAGCATCCAAAACCCATTTCAAAATAACTATATACAATATTCCCTAAATATATAACACACACACACACACATACACAACAACTAACTTTTCATCAAATCACATGTTATGTAAAAGCTGTAGCACAAAAAGAGTCTAGTACCACCATTGCATGATAATATTTCTTCAAACAAAGGAACATAAAATTAAAAAAAAACACTAAATATGGCTTTAATCGGCTATACCAAACTCGGGACCATTAATATAGTATAGTACCAAGTTAATTATCATGGTCACATATCCAGGCTACAATAATAAATATTAGTATAAAGTTTTATAAATAATTAGCCTGGCCTAAGTAGCCTTAGCTGCACGTAATGAAATAGCAAGCGTTTGGGGATAATCATGGCGTTGGATCGCCTCGATCGGGTGATAATGATGATCCCATCAATTCTTATTCTTTTTTCTTTAATCCCCCTTTCTTAATTTTGTTGGTTGACTGGTATGTTATCATTTCATGGCCTCCTAAATCCCCTTTTCTAATTGCCTCCTATAGCCTTTTAAAATTTTGGGTTTTCTTAATTTTTTATTAATATTATAATCGTCATCTTTTGTACCCTTTAATTTTATGATCATTCTCGTTTTACTTTTTGAATTTTAAAAATTAGCACTAATTAATTTCTTAAATTTTGAATTTTATTCCACTTAATCATTTTAATAAGAATTTTCATTAAAAACATATAGAAAAGAGAGAGAGAAAGAGAGAGAGAGAGAATCAGTCTCATTTAATCATCTAGGTTAGAATTTTTGTTAAAAGCAATGGAAAAATCTTCTTTTTTTTTTGAAAGAACACATGTGAGAATAATCTTCTTTTTTTTTTTTTTTTTTTTTTGCCCCCAAACTCCTTGCTTTGTGAACAGTTGTCAAGTGGTCCTATGGTTTAAGCATTGATACACATCACTGCACTGCAAAGTTTAGAGGGAAAGGAAATGAGTACTCTTTTATTTATTTGTTCTTTATTTTTGTATTGTCAAAATGCAGACTTCCAAGTGGTCTCCATGATTTTCTAGGCCCAAATTTAAAATTAGTATAACTTTTGTCTGCAAATTTGTTGGTTTGGAAACTAGACATGTCTGCATGATTTATGCATGCATGTGCCAAGGACTGGAGAATGAAGATCAAGCTAGGAACTCGAGTTCTGTTAATTAATAGTTTTAAATCTCTTTTAGCCAATAAATATATAAATATATTAGTTTTAATTTCACACAAAAGTTGCATAAAAATTATTTATCACATAAAAAAAAGGACAAATAGATATTTTTTCCTCAGATTAGTAGTTTTTTTTTTTTAATCAGAGCCACATTAGGGATATTATTAATATCCAATATCACACAATAATAGAAAGTTGGTCCTATAATATGAGATGGACGAATAAGATTCACTTTCAATTAGTTGTAAAAGTGTTGTTAAGCATTTTTTTTATCCAGTCTTTTAATAAAAAGTACCTATAAGCCGAAGACTATTTGATTTACAGACACTGGAGGGTCAAGGTTTGGATGGGGTGGATTTTAGGAAAGGAGGTCGAGGATTCGATCAGATCTGTATAAAATAAATAAATAAATAAATACTTGTAAAGATTGACTTTACATAAAAATGGCCTGATTTTGTAGGAATATATTAGAATTGAAACTACTAGAGCTGGCCTCATCAAACTTTTCACCCTTTCCAACTTTACTTTTTTTTTTTTTTTTTTGGGTGGTTCTTCATGTGGACCTAAGTGATAATGTGTGCAGAGGGAATCTTATTATTGTTCCATTTATTGTTTTTTTCCCCAAAAACAAAACCAAAAACAAAATTTGTGCACCAAATAATTTTGAAAAACACTTGTGACATTGAATTTGAGTGCTTGGGGCATTCTCTCTGTTGGCCCAAAACAAAGGGGGAGAGAGAGAGAGAGAGAGAGAGAACTTGGGAGAAAAAGACAAAACTTACAAAAAGAAGGATGTTTTTCTTTTCTCACACAGAGGAAGGTGAAAAAGGACTCCAGAAATCATTGCAGGTGAAACCAAGTAAGTAACACCAATGGGGTTAGAATACAAACATAAAAGCCCCACCCTTTGGAAACTTGTGGAGAATGATAGTATAAACTGCCCCTGGCTTTTGTACTACACCTATTAAAGTCCCTTTGAATTATTTGCCTCTTTCTACCGGTAACACTTCGATTTTTACCGATACTGAATTGTCACATTTTCATTGAAAATTACGATATCTAATAAAATAATAGGTACAAAAAAATTAGAATTAGAGTTTGTATCCTTCATAGTTTTTTTTTTTTTTTTTTATAACTATTGGACTATTTTGAAGTTCGGATTATATTAGGTTGGCCAAGTTTAAAAGCGTTTTTTCATGTTGGTAAATTTTAAAAGCATGTTAAAAGGGTGGGAAAATGCAAAACAATGTACGACTTCTAACTTATAATGTCACATTCAAGGGATGAGGAAAAAGAAAAACGTGCATCGGTTGTGATTCAAAACCTTTTTTTTCCCCTTCTTCTGATTAAATGCCACGTAAGAGATTAAAAATCTTTGGGGAAAAAAAAAAAAGGCGTTAATCCAAATGTATATATCCAATAAATGTCGAGACATGTTAAGATAGAAATTTAAAAAGTTAGTTAAAGATTGTTTGCTTAGTACGAGGATATTCTACCAAGGCTACTTAGGATATGCCATGTTTAGCGAAGTTGTACACCATGATTTTTGGCAACGTACACCATGATTTACAGCTCACATAGTAGTTTGTCTTTTTTACTGAGAAAAAAATGGATAAATGGTGTCCTCATGCCTCCACTTAATATCACTGTAAGAAAACATTCAAATTTATCGGTTTGTATGCATGCCAATACCATCCTCAGATATTTTGATGGCATCGACATGGGATGCCCATGCGATCCCGTCAAATTTTTGCTTGTGTTTTTTTTTTTTTCCCCTCTAATTTTCTTTTTAAGTACATCTTCTCCACGGGGAATGAATTTAAGTCTTGAGGCTAAAGCAAGTCTCACCAACACAACCCAAAGACGTAGAGTTCAAAGTGACAAACGTGCATGCTTTTGAACCAAAGTTTTACCACATACCACTCTCAATGATGGCCATTTGAATTTTCATCATTCATGAAGACCCAAAAAATGCATTTAAAGCAAACCTTTTTTGACAAAGTGAACGGCGCCGAATTTTTGCTTGGCCTTTTAAGCTAAAATTTAGCCTGAGGTGGGAACTTTCAATTTGTGCATTTTACCTCAACCACATTGAATTGATGAAGTAATCTATGCATAACAACAACAGATGTGAGTCACTTGTTAAGTATGAAGTCTAATTAATGTCTTAAATAAAAACATCTTACGCATAAAGGTCTTTAGTATTTGAGAGTTGTTTCATCGGGTATTTTAGGAACTTTATTTATAATTTCGATTGTCTTAATTTTTCTTTATAAAAAAGGGGTGCCGTCATTAGGGATTATTATGAGAGGTTAGAGGAAAAAAAAATACAAAGAGTGTAAGGGTGTGAATTTCTCTTGTAAACTTCTTGATTATCATAGTGAATTACTGTAATAGGTAAAATATAATGTAATCTTACATTGATGCAAATCTATGTAAAAATTTACGTATTTAATGTTTATTTATTTTCTTATGTGATTTTATTGCTCTCAATAATACAAAATCAGCGTGCTAATTCTTAGCATCACTATTGTTGGCCATCTAGAGAGAGAGACCCACGTAAGTCTTTTTTGAGACATCTAGAGCCACATGGGGGCAGAGAAGAATTACAGCGCCAATACCTAGTGCTCCTCCCTCTCTTTTTGCTGTCTCACTTTCGAGTAATACTATGATGATGTTAAACAAACACTTTGTGACTTGAAAACAGTGCCGTTGACATTTTTTTTAAGTTAATTTTATAAATGACTCCTGAATTAAACATCTTATCTAATGTTGAATCCTAAATATTGAATTTACTTATCAGACTCATGTGACAGTCTTTCGGTCAATATTCTAAAAAAAAAAAAAAAGATAAATATTAAACACATTATGATCACATAAACTTTATTTATAAATAAAGTCGTAATAAATATTTTTTGAAAAGAAATTATACCACAAACAGAGATATTTTTTAACAAACTATACTTTTAATCAATGATATATAGTGTTATAGAGCTATTTTAAAAGTAAAGTTTTCCTTTCAAAAATATTTAGTACAATTTTATGTCATATAGCAAACGGATAACTTACTATTTTAGGAATGTGCCACTGAGCAAGGATAGGAGAGTGCTTTTCCAAGCTTTCTCGTTTGTTTGTATCTTTTTTTTATTTTTAGAGAAAATTATTAAACGTGCCCTTAGATAGAAATGATTATGTTTTTTACTCTCCCTTAAACTGTAGCACTTATAACAAGGGATGCACTTTTTGAGGGGCAAATATATATATATATATGGCTGCAAAACAAGGCTATTTGGCATCTGAATATATATATATGTATGTATATATATATATATATCGATACATTTTTTTTCTCTTTTCTTGGATAGAAAATGTGAGTCAAGATGAGGTTGTAAAACATGTAAAAACCAAAGGCCCAACCTTGGACACGGATTCACAAGCCACAAACAGGCAAGCCCGTTGAACAACTAGATCAAGAGAAGTTCAACTACTTCTGATATCCTGTGTGTGTTCCATTCATGTATGTCGTGGACCCGAGGCAATATGTGAAATCGTTTTTTTTTTTTTTTTTTTTTTTTTTTTTTTTTAATATGCATTAGGCTTGATCTTTTTGTTTCCTGATGAGTAACATAACACACTTTAGAAGATAGGAACAGGTTAAAACAAAGAAAATCAATCAAAATTTTGATCACAAGAACCTGCTAAAAGAAATACAACGCAAAACACTCGTGGAAAGTCAATCTCACTTCAACAAATCAAAGGGCTTCAAAATGTGAATGCCAAAAGCAGCTTTCAAGTTCTTGGGGATCTTGAAATCTTTTCTACATGACAAACACCTTACAACTTCGGGAGCAGAAAGCTAGACTTTTTCTCTCCTCAAACACTGACTAGTTGGTTTCCGCAAGGGATTCTGTGGGGAAAGAGAGGAGAGAAAGGAGAGTACGAATTGACGGTGCAAGTGATTTACAAAACGGAACAAGAAAAAAGACATGACAAAACTCCTCTTTACACATCGAACCGGGATGCGCTCAATACAATATCATCAGAATACTAATACAGAGGACTAGCTTAGAGTTGAAAGGGAACTTGTAAGTTTACCTGATATGAATGCTTTGTCATAATTACCCTGAAGTGAGGAACAATACATATGGGATTTGCCTTTTGAAGCTTATTTGAGATAGCGTTGATGGCTGCATATAGTTGACATGAGCATTAATTATCCAAACCCTAGTGTAAGGCTAAACAGAGTTGTTTGATAGACCTTGAATGTGAAACGCGAAAACTTTTGCACAATTGACCACTACACATTTACTGAGATATATAAACAGCGAGACAGAATCGAGGCAGGAGAAAACCCCACCCAAAAGATAATTGAGAATGGCTCGGGTGTTATAATTAGCTTGATCGTCGAACCTCACCGCCTTGTCTTGTGCTTCTGCTACTGTTCAAAGGGACAGAACTTTGAGTCGAAAGTTGGACGTCAGTAAGCGAAACAGATCCAGTCTGAGAGAAAATTAAACCAACTGAACTAGTTGAAGTGTTCCCGGTAGAAGGCATCCTAGCTGAATAAGATTCTTTTTTGGATAGTTCTGAAGACGTGGATGAAGGAGCCAGGGTAGCTAGCAAAGACCCAACCGGATACGGAGCAACAGGCATATCGATGAGAGACGAGGCTGATGGACTATATCTCATAGTCCCAATTGGGTGATCAAATTTGCACGTGGATCCAAACTTGCAATGCCCATTTTGCAAGTAGAAAGTACAATGTTGCACGCCCTGCAGAGTTAGAACAAGAGTCAAGTAAAATGAAATAAATCCCGAAACGTCTATCAACCTTATATCATGAATATCATAAGCACTCAAGTATTATGTGTTGAGGATCATATAAGCGTTTTAAACAAAGAACACAGACCAAGAGTCAGAGAAAGCATGATAAGAACACATGTCCTATATACCATCTTGCTTCAAGTCTTCGGCACAACCTTAGCAGTCGGACACATTGCACCCTCCCAGTAAAATAGATCAAAGCACTGACAGTTGTTTCACAAAACAGAGGAAACAAAGAAAAATATGACTTGAATGACATGAGATAATTGTCGGCACTTCACTTTATTTGAACCTAATTTCAACATCTGAACAAGACAAACACCTAATTGAAACATAGAGCTGGACATATGCTACTGACAATAAAAACAGAGCATTAAACTATACAGGCTTATAGAACTAGTAATATATGATTCAGTTTATTGGACAGCCGGAATTTAAGAAACTTCTCAACCTAAACCTAATTTGTCCATACACACATGCACGCAGAGAGAGGGGAAAAAAGAAAAAAGAAAAACCTAAGTTGTAATTTTCCGGATAAAAGATCACATTATCCAGATACTCTCAGTTTCGACAATACTGTAGTTCTAATTCAAACAGACTGTTGAATGAAAATGATATTAAACATCGAGCCACAATCTCCTTTAGAAATACGCACATCAATAATTGGTTGATTGAAGAATAAATATATTAATTAAGAGCCAAGATATAGGGAGCAGGAGAATTAAAAGATAAGACAGGTCAGAGAGCAAATAACTAAAAATGCTCAACATGACAAAGGCAGGTGAATAGCTTTCCATACCGGGCGCAAGGGGAGTCCCATTGGGCTGAGGAGACAATTTGTCCTTGGAACAACTCGATCACGTGGATGGTGATAACGACACGATGATCCAAATTTACAGTCCCCAGTTTTTAGGTAGTACTGGCATTCAGGTTCACCAGGCCTCTCTGGAAAAACCTGATCCTTTGGACTACTGCTTGAAGCGCCAATAGAAGAGGGTAAAGAGGGATAAGGTCTTGCAAGTGCAGCTGTTGAAGAAGATAGATGTGTTACTCCATACACAGAAGCAGCTACTGTGGGCTGAGCACCAGGAGATAGTACAGGGCTTACAGGTGCCTACACCAAATAATCAAATAATGCCATCAGTAACGGGCATTCCTTTTAGCATATGTCATTGCAGAAATGTTTCCATCATACCGAATAAGGATTCCATCCAGGTATAGGAACTACTCCAGGAGGAAACAGAACAGGACCATACGCCCCTTGTACGTATGAACCAGGTAATAATGGAGGCCTAGCCACCCTCAAGCTGGTGGATGGCCCCCCATACTGTTCAGGGATAGGAACTGAAGGAGATTGCACCGGTGGATAAAATTGAGGTGCAGAGGCCGTCACTGAGGTGCCGGCAGGTTGAGGATGATGGAATTTACAAGTTATACCAAATTTGCACTGCCCCGTTTTCAAATAGTAGGAGCAATCGGCCTCACCCTGTTAAAATGGAAGACGTGTGAACCATATGGCCTTCTATAAAACTTACTCAAATCCATAACTATACATATGTAAATAACAAGAGTGTAAAAGAGTTTATATTGTATATTGTATAGAAAGAGACAGAGTATATAAGAGCTTGAAACCAAACCGGTCGTAATGGGTATCCATAAATATTAAGTGGAGCTTGGCTCAAAGATCCACCTCCATGTTTCGGATGGTGAAACTTGCAGGACGCACCAAATTTACAGGTCCCAGTTTTTAAATAATACTGTACATTAAGCAACAAAACCATAGATAAATTAAAAAGAAGCTAAACCAGCCAAGACTTTAAAGACTTTCCAAATATCTACATTGTCAACATGAAGATCAATAAGACCATTTTACCGACTGAAATCATCAAAACTTTACCTGACATACAGGTTCTCCAACTCGCTCCGGATACTCCCCTGTAGCTCTCACAGCTGCCGCCACCTAAACGCACCATTAAACCCAAAACAAAAACACTAATAAGACAATTTGGCGACTGACAAGGGAAACAAAACAAGTTTAGAAATTGTCGGCTGGTCACCAATTATGACAATCATACGAAGCTTAATGAAGTCAAATTGTAAACACCCAAATAACATTAGATTCCAAAATGCACTTCATTTCGCGTAATTCCTCTTCACTGGCTTCGTTACCGCATTAAACATCATTAATTTCAGACAAAGCATCGCAAAAACAAGCTAACAGTAAACTAACACTCAATCTAACCAAATGAAAAACAAAGTCATTGACACTGCTGATACTAAAGAAACTCAATCAATCAACTCTTAATGGCATAATTAACGAATAAGAAAGGATTAATACCGCGGCGCGATCGCGCGGGTGGTTGTAACGGCACCGGCCGCCATAGCCACAACACCCAGTTCGCATATAGTAAACGCAGTTCGGCACGCCGGGACGCTCCGGGTACGATTCGTCGCCGGTAAGCCCCAATTGCCACATCGATTCTACAAAAAAAAAAAAAAAAAAAAAAAAAAAAAAAAAAAACGCCGCCGAAAATCCAGACCGGAGAAAAACCACATCAAAACCCTAATTAAACCCCCACATTACCAAACCCTAGGCGGAAAAAATCCCCCCCAAAAAAATGGGAAACAAACGAAATTCAAACTCAAAGTCGGGAGAAAAAGAGGAAAAATAAACAAATAAATAAACAAAAACAGCTCACCTTCAAGACCGGTCTCGCCGGCGCCCGGGCTCCATTCCGGCTGATTCGACCCATTCCTCGCGGGGCTCCGACCATACAACTCCATTGAACCCGAGAGAGAGAGAAACTGAGAGAGAGCTTTTGGTTTTGGTTGGGGGCAGTGGGGTTTCTGTACACAGCCCAAACTGTAGAAAACTAAAAAATGGAAAATAAATAAAAATAAATAAAAATAAAATAAAAATAAAAAGGACTCTTCTAACAGTGATCTAGAAAGATCCGAGAGCTCGATCGAGTGGGTTTCGCTTCGCACCAAGAGAGACCAGTAAATGGTGAGCTCCTCTCAGCTTTTCTTCTCCTCCTCCAAAACCTCTCTCTCTCTCTCTCTCTAACCAAGACCGTACGGTCCGGTATTTGGTTTTTTTTTCCTGTTTTTTTTTTTTTTTGGGGGCTTGCTTAATATATATTTTTTAATTATGTATATATATATATATATACATACATAAATATATACCCGCCAAATGAATCGCACGTGGAAAAGGGGCTGGGCTTTGGTGGGAATTAGGCTTTGAAACTGGACTTGGGAGGGGTGGGAAACCGACACTGGATTCTGGAGGAGGCGGAATTACGGAAAGGCCCTCCTGGGGTGACGCGAGTTAAAAAAGCCGGACGGGTTTGGTTTCGTTTTTGGATTTTTTTGGGTTTTTTTCGGTTTGGGTGACGAGAAACGATAAGGGAGGGGTAAAAGTGACATTTTGGTGTTGGCAATGATATTTTTGTCTTTTCATTATTGGTGATGAGGATTTGCTTGGAGAGGAAGGTGGGGAAATTGATTGGGGGACAAGGTGTTGGTGGTTGCCCTTTAGTGCACAGCCTTTTGTTTCTCCCTTCACACGAGTCTGTCCATTTGGGAAGTTGGGAATCTACTCCTGTATCTTTGCTTCATTTAAAAATTAAAATTAAAAAAAAATAGTGATAAGACACAGTTTTTAATTGTTAGATTATATAAAAATTATGTCACATTACAAATAGGACGATTCCATTATGTTTTTGTGTATTTCGGTATTATCCTTACTGAAATAATTGAATTCTATACTATCTGATTATCTCTTCGAATATTTAAATACTTATAGGATGAAGTTTTTGTCGTTGTGATGTGATAAT
>JAFMPE010126552.1:699-11321 GCA_024759925.1 Ficus religiosa | reverse complement strand
GCAGCCTTGACGTCCCTATGAATGATCTTCGGGTCACACTGCTCGTGCAAGTACAGCAATCCCCTTGCGGCTCCTAATGCAATTCTCTTCCTCGTATACCAATCAAGCACTGGTTTGGCTGCACAGGCAAAACTATATCGTAAATGTTTGTATCCTTATGATCTGTAACGGAACTTGACGAAGATCTGACGGTTAAAAACTAATTGTCTTATAGATATTTTCTCATATCTCTTTTCATTTATACTCTAGTTTACCTTTGAGACGGGAAGCAACACTGCCATTGGACATGTAGGGGTAAACCAAGAGCCTCTCCGAGGCTGTAATACAGAATCCGTAAAGGCGGAGAAGGTTGCGGTGAACTGCCAAGCTGATCATCTCAACTTCTGTCTGGAACTGAATCTCACCACCAATGGCATTACCATCTTTGAGCCTCTTGACTGCTACTACGGAACCATCTCGGAGACACCCTTTGAAAACATTTCCAAAGCCGCCTTTCCCAATCAAATTTTTTTCGCTGAAATTGTTTGTCGCAATCTGAAGTTCTCTGAACTGAAATCTCTGAAGGTTACCAAGGCAAACTTCTTCACGATGTTGGTCTGAAGTTCAAGTCTAGTGTCAGTAAAAACAATCGAACAGTTAATGCTTTTGAGTGAACGAAATTAAAGTTCGTTTTTTCTAACCGTTGACGTCGAAGAAAATTTGCTTGTTCTGTCTGTACCTCCACCAGAGAAGGAAACCAAACCCGATTATTAGTAGACAGATGCAGCCAAGGCTTGAAGCAAAGGCCATGGCAATTTTGTGGCTTCTTGGTCTCCCAGAAGGTTGAGAATCTTTAGACGTGGTACCAAAAAATCAAATTAGCGCAAATTGTAACGAAGTTATAAAATAAAATAAACATCGCAAACAAAGATGAGAGCTACGTCCACTGTCAACCACCATAGAATATCACTATTATCAGAGAAAATACCGTACCAGTTACATGGTCGTGATAATAATTAGGCTTTGCACACTTAACGAGAGTAATACAGCGAATAAGTAAATCTTGAAAAGCCAAATGAATTCACTAACTTTTATTTACCTATTTATTTTGGAGCAGCAGAGAAACTGAATCATGAAGGTTGAAGTGAAAAAAGCAAAAGAAGGTATTTTTTTTTTTGCTTTATAGGAAACGAGGAAGACCGCAGGTTTAAATAAAAGAGCAGAAATGTCTGAGCTTGTAAAGAAACTGGGAAAAGAGGCTAAAAAGTATAATTACTTTGTGAATTATTGGAGGTGGAAATAAGTGTTGTCGCCATCGTTCCGAAGCACACTTGTTCCTTTCCCGTGGAGCAGATCAGAGGATTTCCCACAATGCTGTTTCAATTCAAAAAAAAAAAAAAGTATGCAGGTTAAGCTATATTGACAAAACAAGAGAGAGAGAGTGAGAGAGAGAGAGAGATGAAGTAACTTACTTGAAGGTTTTAGCTGGTAACCTGGGAACTGGACCACTAAAGTTGTTGTAAGACAGATCACTATACAATCAAACAAAATTCGAACAAAATTCACGGAAACCTTAATTAATACAAAGATGGCAAACAGAAACTGTAATTTACAAATGGAATCAAAAAGGAAAAGGGTGAAGAGAATTACATAAAGGTAAGCTGGGTCATGTTGGCCAAAGACGGTGGAATTGTTCCACTAAGACTGTTATTGTCCAACCTCCTAATTGCAGTTCAACAAGGAGAGAGAGAGAGAGAGAATAATGTCATGACAATAATCATAGTACTGATGAAAAAAAAAAAAAAAAATCCAATTTTGAAAATTTTTGTTGCATTATTTACATACAGGTATTGGAGGCTCCTCATGTGGAACAAATCGATCGGAATTTGACCGGTGAAGTTGTTGTTGGAAAGATCAATTGTGTCAAGCTTTTGGAGCTTCACAATCTCAGATGGGATTGAACCTGATATGTTGTTGTTCTGTAACAGCCTGCAAAAACACAGCTACCTTATGAGATGAACAATATATTAATTCTTTTGCATATACGGATACATGTCTATATTTATATACATGTGTAACATGGAAAACACTAGCTGTTTACTTACACACTCTGGAGAAATGTCAAATTGCCTATGCTTGGAGACAAGGTACCTGATAAGTTCTGGCTTGGAGCTCCTCTGCAGCCAAAATTAACATATTCAAAAACAAAATTCACAACTTCAAGAAACTGTCATAAATTCACTTCTATTACTACTAGGTCAATATATATATATATATATATACATATATATATTGGCTGGTAACTTACAGGCCAATGACTGAACCATCAGGGGCGCAAGTGACCATAGTCCAACTGCATGGATCAACAGCATTATCATCCCAATTCCCAAGAATGTTGTGAGGATCCTTCAGCAAGGTCTTAATACTCATCAAAGCTTGAACTATATATATATATATATAGTTATATATACATACATGTAGAGAGAGAGTTACTACATAAGAAGACAAACTCAAAAACAATTAAACCAGACGATCCAGAATGTCATCGGAAACTATATATAGAAGTACCTTCAAAGTTGACACCTTTGGGAGAAAGCATAGCAGCTGTGAAATGGCAAGAGAAGAAAAAGGCAATGAAGAAGAAGAAAGCGACAAGCTCTTTCTTGATCTCCATTTTTTGCTAGAAGAGATAGAGAGAGAGAGAGAGAGAGAGAATTAAAGAGTTCAGAAAACAAGAAGAAGATCAGACACCCAGATGGCCAAAGACCAACTTCTTTATAGAGGAATCAAGTATGGAGCCAGTGGATATATGGTTTTGGAAAACTTCAAACACAACCCAAGTTTCTTTTTTTTTTTTTTTGCTTTTTTTTTTTCAAACTGGGTATATCTTGTTTGTTTTAAGGTGGTGTTTATATCAGAGGTAAAGTGCAGTACAGTTTTCTTTCTTGGTCATGCTTATCAAACCAGAATTTTGCACTCACTAACTCACACTCTTTTGTCAGAGAACCCCAAAGCCAAGAAAAAACAGAACTTTGGTAGTGAAAAAAATATATTAAAAATTTAAATTAAAAAAAAAAAAAAAAGTTAAAAGTGTGAACCAAACAACATGCCTACCACCACTGGTTTAAGTAAAAAAATGGGAAAGAATATATGAGAGGCCAAGACAGAGATGTTAAACAATCAAGAGACGAGTAACAAGAAAAAAAAAAAAAAAAAAAAAGTTGATTGATAAAGAAATTCCTTCAATCGTGGATTGGTTTAGAGAAAAAAGGTCCCTCTGTTTTGGAATTTTTGTTTCCTATTTCCTCAGTCTATAAATAAAATATTTTATATATATATATATAGACTAAGCTAGTGAAGAATTATCTGTTAACCATTGTCAAATTGACAACTAAAGACAACTTACTAACAAGAAATTTCTCTTGTGGGGTATAGTTTTTGGAGAAATTTTTACCAGATAACTTCTATTACACTGTTATATTTATTTTTAATCCAATATAATTATAATGTAACGGGACAATTTAAAACTATATCTTATCACAGAATTATTCGTCGTTTGATTAGCTGAGTGTTGCTAAACAAAACAAAGTGCTGAATATGGCCCATGTTATGCTAAGCTTCCAGAGTTTGCCTCTGGAATCCAACATTCCTCTGAAGCTTGGCCATCAAAATTGAGTTCCTTTTATAAAATAAAATTCTAGAATTTATTCCAATAATTACCATCATACATTAAAAGAATTCAAAAAAAAAAAAAGAAGGCGAGAATCTCGAGGGACTGAAGCTTGATATTGGTGTGTATCATGTAATATATATAGCTCCTCGTGAGATCTTTTTGTCGTACCAATTATTTCCCTCGTTATTTCTTGTTTCTTTTTTTCTTTGTTTTTTTTTTTTTTCCTCAGAATATTTTCTTTCTGCTTTATTGATTCGAATACACTCCTCGTGACTCCAATTTCATCAGACCGTTCATCCAACGATTAGCAATCCAAAAGTATCCAACTTTCAAAAGTTAAAGCTGTGTAACCTCTATAATATTATGTCTTTGGGGGTCCCACATATTCGGTAAGATGAACAGCCCTCCCGAGGCCACCATCCAACCGTTGGACGATGATCGTAGGGTATCTAAGATTTTGCAAAGAAAAATGTCCCGGACAGAGATGATTAGTATTAACATATCTCCTTACTGTTATCAAAGAGACTCACATAGAAATATTTGTTAATTAAAGGCCTGATGGACTAATCCTATCCCTTGATAAAGAGTATGTCATCCCAACTCTGACAAATGTACTAACAATTAGAAATGCATATTTTTTTTGATACACAAAAAAAGTATAATATATAAATTCATTGACAATTCAATCGTAAAAACTTTCAAAAAGAAAAATTAAATACACTCGTAAATAAAATCTCATTAAGTTATAATAACTTTAAGATAATTACAAAGTACAGGAAACACATAGTTTAACCACTGACTAATCATATGTAATACACTATTATCGACAGTGGGGCCCATAGGGTCCCACAAAAAGAAGCCTTAATAAGCAAATAGTAAGTATGAGTAGGCTCGTGTGATGTTCATAGGTACACGTGCAAGGTGGGCCCCACAAAATTGCGTTGACTTGACGTTCAAAGGTTATCTTTAGACTAATTGTCTGATTACTTTTCCATGATCATGAATTTAAAGATTCTGATTAAAGTTGATTCAGATTATTATGGTACATGATCTGACATAAAAATAATTAAAAGCTCACTAAGATGGGAATAGCACATTAATATACTGGATTGGAGGAGAGCTAAAGAGGAGGGTTGTTTGGATGGAGAGACAATTGGCGTCAATCCCCATGACATTGGCTAAGTGGAGCCTCAAGAACCTTTTTTTTTTTTTTTTTTTTTTTTAAATCTCAGCAGGGATTTCTGAGTGACTCGCCAAAAAGAGCTGAAAAACCTGTCCTGTTTGGTGACCCGGAAAATTCCTTGATTTGGGAAACATGATAGGCTATAATGACAGTTGTCCTTCTGTCTTCTTTGTATTTCAAATTAAAGAGTTACAAAGTACTTAAATAAAAAGATGTGAGCATTTTTCTGTGCTACAGAGCTATCGCAAGTTAAGGCAGAAATAATTAGGCTAAATTTAGTTATTTACCAAAAAAAAACAAACCTTACTACTAATGAAAAAGTGAGCTTTATTTGTATGTCTGATGCAAAGAACATATTTGAATTTGAAGATGGGCAGACATGACTTAAACCTAAAAAAAGTATCTAAGCTCAAACTCCGCGGAGTATGAGCCTAAACAAGTAATACTTCAGTTAGATTCTCAAGTTTTATCTTGAATGGTGTTTAAGTGATTTGATTGCGGTACCTCTCCTATCATTTGCAATACTTTTAGAAGGAATACTTGTGTCAACTCTTATCTCGGTTGATATCAAAGTTGAAGGTCTCAAGTTCAAGTCCTAAAGAAACTCTTGGGAAAAGAAAATTTTTTTTAAAGCGAGAGAAAATAATGCATTAATATATTTAAATTTGAGAGTGAACCTACATGATTTGGGTCTAAAAGAATTATCTGAGCATGTTTGTTGGATGTGTTATCAGATATTCTTTATATTAGTGTATGATATTCAACACCAATATATTTTATCCGTTAGGTGTAATGTGCGTTTTATATTTTATAAGTACGTGATGTTGGGTACTAATTATGCCTCAAGCATTGATTCTAACCAAGGGGTTTACACACTACGAAACTTAAATTTGTTTTTCTTTCTTCATAGTGGGACTATATAAAGCTAAACCCATCTAGAAAAGTTCCCTTTTTGTTTAATTGGATGAACGAAAATTAGATGCCAAAACAAGATGAATGTATATTGTATGATATTCGTTTTTTTTTTTTTTTTTTTTAATTAAACTCTCAAAAAGTAGGATTCTGCGATCCGACAGAGAAAATATAGTGAAACAAATTTACCTACTGTTTTTGTTTGTATGAGAAGAGATTGATATTAGGGCTATCTTAAAAAAAGGAAAATAATAGATGGGACCCACATTTCCCATCCGACAGTGGCAGAAGCACCAAACCACCTTGTGATTGGGACATGCAACGCAGCATAGTACAACAGTGCTTGAACATACAAAGACCGATTAAGGGCCAAAGTAAGCTCTTTTCATGACTCAGCTTTGCAAGCCATTTGGAGAAAGTTGTGGTGTCATTTGGACACTATGATACACACACACACACATAATATAATGTATGTAATGTATGTGTGTGTGTATGTATATATGCATATATGTAACTCCCTAGTGTTATGTATTCAATTGCCTCAGGAGAACAAATCTTGAGGCCAAATCAATGGTAACGAATGATAATTTGGAGATTAGTATGAATTCAGGAGTTTGAACTCCAAATTTCTTACTATTTTCGGAAAGTTCGTGCAGTTTTAAGAGTTTGAACTCAATACTTACTATTATATTAAGAGTAAGAGAGTAAACGCAAATGATCATTGATAACTTAGTGATTAGCGCACTTAAACGGATTTTAATTTAAAATCTATTGTTCTAGTATCATATTAGGTTATATGTCAAAAATTAGAAAGGGATCTACATTTATTTAAAAAGAAAGAGAGAGCCAATATTAGATAATAATAATATATATATCTTCTTCTTAGATTTATGTGACAAAACAATCTTGTCGATAATGGTATGTATTTGAAAGGTAAATCTGATAAAAATCACATTAACATAAAAATTACAAAAAACAAAATATGATACAAATCTATAGTTTAAAGCAGAGATCTTATTTTGCAAAAATATCATTCATTCATTCCTTTTTTTTTTTTTTAATGTCAATTTGATCCCTTTATATATTCGTTTAATCCATTTGCCCACCCGTGATTTACAAAAACTCCTAATTGCCCACAAAAGGAGTCCATGGAGGCAAAAAAAAAAAAAAAAAAAGGAGTCAAAAGAACAGTGGGGGCAAAAGAGAAGTTGACCATGAATGCTAATGAACATATACACTAAGATTTGGAATGCCCCAAATGAGTAGGAAATTATTGTTTTCTTTCTTTTCATTTTTACCCTCTTGGCGCGTTTGAACGAATTAGGGGATTTATATATTAAAGACAAAGAAAAGAGAGAACTAGTAGCCTCTCTTTACAAGCATAAAACTTGTTCAGGGCCCAGCTCATGATTTTGTTTTTTGCCCCGTCTCTCCTGTCAAAAACCATTACACCCCACAAAAGCCGTCACAAAAGTACTTCACATTCCCTAACCCCACTCAGTCCCCTTCCTTTCCTCCTAAAAAACATTAATCTCTCGCCTCCCAATTGTGTGTGTATATATATATGAAATTTCTCGTATTCAATACTCAATACATCATATACTTGTAACTTTCTATTTAAAAATATGTACCGATTAGTTAATTCACAAATAATTTCTTATTTAGAGTATTGTTATATATTGTTATTTTGATATTCGTATAAAAGATAAATATCACTAAAAAATATTATTTTTTGTTCAAAAAAAAAGAAAAAAGAAAAAGTTATAAGTGGAGTTTTAGAGGGACGCTGCCGTGCTGGATGGCAGCTTCTTGCTATATTATATATATATATATATGAATATATATATATACACACACATGTTGTACTTAATAATGCAGAGAAGCTCAGTCATGATATCAGCATCCACCATGTACCAAACACCAATTATGAATCTCTCGTCCTCAAGGGGACCTTGCATGGGGCACGTACGCAGCTTTACTATTATATCGGTTGCCGTTGCTTTGCACCATAACATCCTGATCAAAGGACATTGCAATCATCACAAAGCCCTTTGGAGTTAATATCTCTCTCTTTAGTTTGTCTAGTTTAACTTAATTTGTGGAAATAAGATACTCCTATATTCTTACAAAAACTAGTCTTCGGGCTAGGAATCCGATATTTTATCAATTTTTAGGGTTATGTCAATTTATCGATTGGAATTTCTTTCATCTAACTGCTCTCTCAATAATGGGAGTTCACCCCACAGGTCAAGGTGGGCCCCCTTCTTGTATATATGCATTGTTGTTTATTGCACAAATATCCACACAGTCATATAGTGCAACTTCTAATTAGATAGATAATAAGGATTAGGGCTTAGTTTGTTTAAAAATTCATTTTAAACTAAATTGTACTTTTTTCATCATGATTTTTATCTTTTTTTTAAAAAGTTTTTTGTCTTTTCAAAAAAATTACTATTGAAACTTAAAAATCTTAAACTAAACTCATTCACCAAACAAACCCTTAATCTTATACAAACAACCATACCGTACCAATCCAATATATATAACTTTTTACATAGATTCACTAATTAATAGTTGATCTTACGTAAAACTTCATGTATAACTAAACAAACATGTAATTTTTTATTAGAGTCGTTACCACAAATAACATATATCAATAAAAAGTGTGACGTTTTAATGATCATATAAGTGTTAAACGTGTTTGGTTTGTTGCAAGGTTAAGGGCCTAAGATAAAAAGGACTTGATTGTCAATATGAAAATTGAAGAAGCCCACGAGTGTAAGAGGATGAGGCAATTGATGATCATGGAATAAAATTGGCTGTCAAAAACAACTTTACAAAAATATAGCTTAGGATACCCCTCATGTACTCACTATACTTTCCACTTCACACGAAAGCACCACTCTTTTATTTTTATTTTTATTTCTTTCCTTTTATAGTGCCTACATGACTTTTTACCCTCCCTTCTATATTCCTACCACCCACCCTTTTGTGAAATAGTGGTTGAAAAAGAAAAACAAACGCCCTCTCTCACTCTCTCTCTCACACACACACAAGTTTTGTACATTATATTTAGGAAAATGTTATGTTAGAAAAATAGCAAACCCTAAAGTTGGTACAAACAAGTAAAAATATAACAATAAATGATGAAACAGGGAGCGTGATAACACCAATGATATATTTTTTCAAAAAAATTGGTGAAAATATCGGTTGGCATTTTAACCTTACTTGATTCGCAACTAATTAATAAAAAAATTTTCCTTTTTAATTGAGAGGTCCCCACATAATTACAACTCAACAAGAGAAGTTCAGTTTCATGAGTGAGTAGTAATCCCTTGGAGGTGGGTGACAATAGAAGACACCTCAGTTAACGTCTTCTCACGTACATTGAAGACCAATTCCAAAATATATACGAAGAGATCATGTCTGTCACATGACTGACTTTGACATGAAGTGTATTGTCTCAGAGCATTATCAAAACTCTGCAAGGTACATAGTAGTATAATGTTTAAACAATAACCGTCCACTAATAAAATATATATATATATCTAACGATAAGAGAACTATAATTGAAATTCATCTTCCATTAATAATAATGGAATAATGTGTAACACTGATAATGTCTCCGAGCATTTTTTATAGCATCAGTGTAGTATGTTACTTATAACGATGTTACAAAATCAAAATACTACATTCAAGGACACCAAGCTAAATTGATCATTAAATTTGTGGTTGTAGACAAAGTCTTTCGGATAAATTTATACATAATTTTATCATATTAAGATTTTGAATTTGAATTCGCCGTCTCCAAATTTAAGAATAAATTAAATTCAATAGAAATATTTGTAGCAACTTCAAGAATAAAAATTTAAGGAAAAAGGGAAAAAAGGAAAATAGGGAGGAGTAATATCCACCTCTCTATTCTTTAGTCGTTATTAGCCAAAATGAGGATCTTTTGCCTATCAAAAAAATAAAGATATTCTTACAAATTGGCTGATTAATTGACTAGCGGGGGGGTGGTGTTGTCTGATGATTAATTTGTACCGTCCCTATGCTTCTTCACAATAATATGATTTTTCTATCTTTTTCTTTTTAATGAAAACACAATAATGCGATTTAACGTCTTTTAAAACCACAATAAAATTAAAAAAAAAAAAAAAAGTAAAAAGTAAGTGGAAGCATCGGCAATAAGACAAAGTTGAAGTGGACCAAAGTTGATTTGCCCCCCTAAAAAAAGTTAAGGTTAGCTTTAGATTTGGAAGCTAATCAGTAATCACTTCTTTCAAAAGGGATTTTACAACCTGGCAACCAATTATTCATATCATGGAGCAATAAGAGAGAGTCAATTAATTTCATTTGATTTGCATTGATATATGCTTAAATGTTTATATATATATATATGTATATTTATATACATATATATATATATATGAACATTCATGATTTATATATTTGTTATTTGTGTATCTCAAGTTGTTTATCCTTCCTTCCTTCAGTGAACATAAATATGAAGCCTTAATATGTCCAAACAAGGGAGAGAAAAAAAAAAAAAAAGATTGTTCTTGCATGTATACCCCTTCAATTTAGGTCATTCCTACTTTATGATCTATTAAAATTTTCATTCAAACCAGACGAAAAATGAGAGGGTTAAATATAATCACGTGTCTTTTTTTCACTTGTTTTTAACAAAAGTGGTTTAGTGAAATAATTCTGTTTCTAACGGAAATTCTAATAAAAAAAAATTAAGTGAGACTAATTCAAAACTTATGAGGAAAATTTTCAATTAAAAAAAAAAAAAAAGAACATTGAAGATAGAACTAATCAATTTAAGTATTTGAGCTTTGCCTATAAAATATCAACCAATTTAAGACCTTC
>JAFMPE010126540.1:0-10623 GCA_024759925.1 Ficus religiosa | reverse complement strand
TCAGAGTATAAAGTCAATTAACCTCTTGAAAGGGATCCTTGTACCAAAAAAATCACTACTTGGAGTTACTCTATCCTCTCTACCTCTATAACCTTTTCTTTCATATTTAAAATAAAATAAAATAAAATAAAAGCTTTAGATATACATTACACGCACATGGCTTTCAACTAGAAGGCCAATCGAGGTGAATAAAAGAACCAAAAAAAAAAAAAAAAAACATAACTCCAATGATAAAAATTTACAATCATATAACCAAATTGAAATTAACATTACACCAATAGTAGTGATTGAATCTCTCCTCTTGTAGAGGGTGTCATTGGGCTGTGTAAGGCCCATAGATAGACAGACAAAAAGAGAAGAAAAAAAAAATGGAATTTTCAAAATTAAACATGCCATTCAAGGGGATAAATTTCTAACTCCAAACTTGAAAGTGAAGAAGGAAAAAAAAAAAGTTGGGGGGGGGGGGAGGGGTTTGGTTGTGGGGTGTGTGTGGTGGGGGGCGGCGGGGGAAGGAAGGAAAAAGACCAAAATAATAGACATACAAAAGAAAGAGCATGAGCAAAAGCAGCACCATAGGGATGGGATAGGAACCGTGGCTTGAAACCTCAACATCAACACCTTGTGGCTTGTAGAGACCAGTAGCCCCAGCTTCAAGACAATGTTAGCACAAAAACAGGGTTCCACATTCCAACACTTTTAAACAAAGTTTTGTGCGAAAACAAATACCGCGACTTTAAAATTTTAAACTCTTTCTAAGCTGCCTGATAATATCCCCGAAATTGTAATAAATAGCATTTTTACCAAATAAAAAGACGTAAATCACAAGATTTTAAAATATTTAAAATAAATAACTGTAAATTGTTATTGCTAAGTAAATAATTATTTATCTCTATTTACTTCTGATATCACTTAAATTTGTTAATTATTTATTGTAAAAATGCTCTTTACTTATTTATCCCTAATTCTCATATTATTCATATACGTTGAGTCCTAATTGTTAAACCGCATGCACTTGTATTATTTATGGACACAAGAGTCCCAATTATGAAACCCAAATGAACGGGATAACGACCCAGATTTATTCATTTGACCAGCCAATCACCCACAACATCCTAATGATGAGTTTCATAAATTTAGATTTACTGTCTAATTGACTGGCTCCAGTTAAATTTTAACATCTCAATTAATTGTTTAAGCATTTTTAAAAAAATATATATATTTAGTTCCTATTATGTGGTCAGGTAGTTAACTCTAGATAGCATTTGCAAACTCGATAGATCTGAAAGCAATAACGACATAAGAAATACAATTTTATAGTAGTTAACTTTCAAGTGTGTCAAATTATGAGGGCAATATAATATCTACTCTCCCGCACAAACAAATAAGCTATCTCTTATTCGTAACAAGTCTAGTTGCAGCATGTTTTTACAGAACCACCTAAACCGTCAATCATGAACCCACTTTTCCTTACTATTTCCTACTTCCCTATAAACAATCGATGGCAAAAATACTAGTAAATTATTACACTCATCTTTGTTATTTTGGCCGCAGATAATTTTCTGCTCTTTTTTTTTCCTACTCTTCTATGAAAAATGTTAGGGACACTAATTCTAATCTTAACTTTTGAATACCAACTTATGTGATATATGAGATGTCACTATTTTATTGATAAATGTTTAAATGATTGCCACCTAAATTGATTATAACAACCAATGAAAAAATGATTACTCATAATCACGTGTGTTGGTACTCAAAAGTTAGGATAAGATTTGGTGTCCCTAGCACTATTCTTTTTCTATTCCATGTCTCTCATAATGTACACCAAAATCGACACACACACACACACACCCGGAATAAATAAATAAATAAAATAAAATAAAACCAACAACAACAACAACAACCACCCAAACTTACAAACTGGTGCCTGCCAGACGTAAACGTCAATCCCCCTTCAGCCAAGACAGCTAGAAGCCTAGAATTAATAGATACAACAACTAAAAGGATTATGAATATTATCAATACGTTTACAATATTATGTACCACCCCACCAAAAAATAAATCATAAAGAAAGTTGGGCATCAATCAATACAATTTTTTTTTCCAGATAGCTTTTCTGCTTACCTGTGCCTTCTTGCTTGAACTAGCAGTATTTTTTCTTAATTTATATTTTTATAACTAATATCATTATCATTGTCAGAATCATCACCATCATCACGATCCCAATCATAATCATCATTATTATCGTCATTATTATTATTTCGCTTGTATTATAGATTTTTTTTTGCTTGCATTATAAGTTTTATCAATTGTTGTACATTTGTATTTCTCAGGCAATTAAAAGGATCAGTAAAACAAAGCAGAACCCTCACTCTCTGGTAGAACTAAATTATCACTCTTACACTACCTGAAACAATAGAGCAGCTAATTACAAATCCAGTCATCATTATCTTAATTCTCCGCCTAAGGAAAAAAGTATACAATCTTATGCTGTGTATTCAGCAAAGCATCGAGCATATCGACAGATGAACAACAGGCCTGTAAGCTTTCTAAGCCTTCCGAGCTTCCTAAGAAAACTGATCTCTAGATATGAATCAATATATTATGAACATCTAGGAAAAATTGCTTAATTCCTATTAAGCAGTATCCAATTGAATTCCTAATGGATAAAACGCCAGGCAGCTTTCCTATGAGAATCCTAAAATAACAAACCTAATATCTACCATTGCAAATCGGGAGCATGCATGTTCTTAGAAAGAAAAAACTATAACCAGATAAATCCCCAATATATGATGACCAATTTAAGAGAAAAAAGAATAATCAATACACTTGCCAACCTTACCACATTAAAAAAGATGACCGAGTAAACCTCTCCACTGAACTTTCAGCCTTTATGTCGTCTGCTTCGCCGAAAACAGATTGGTCGAATTTTGAAATGATCTATTGTAGAAAAAGAAATTTCACCAAAAAAAAAAAAAAAAAAACCACTATTAAGCATTGACCCCAAAAACTGGAATAAATATGGTGATAGTAACATGCATCAGACCTCAAGTCAAGAGAGACCATTAGCAATAGACATAAATTCTACTGATGAAACTACTAACAAAGGAGCCTTTAATTCGATTTAATAGTAACCATTATCTCGAGTACTATGTAAGACATCTGACCGAACTATTTAACAGCATCGGTGAACCATAATTTGAGATCAAGCTGAAGGCACTAAATTGAATATTCTAACAGGTTAGAGAAAGAAACACCTAACCCGCGTGATGGAGATCCAGATGTTAGATTAGGCATTTCTCTCTCTCTCTGATTCTTCTCTCCTGTCCCTCTCTTTCACTATCTACATTCAATATTAGTTCTGTATCACCTAGGTTATCATTTGTTAGTCGGTACAGTTGATTCACGTCGAACTTTCTTCAATCAACGACCAAAGCTAAAATCCCAACAACTCTACTCAAAATGGCTAACAGCCAGTAAGACTGCTGTGATTCTCATGGCACAATTCATTAGCAACAATAAACCTCATATGCATGTATATGTAGAAAAGCCTCTAAACCAAATGATATAATGTGATACAACTGCTGTTGCCCAAGAAGCACTATGATGACTCCTGACATTAATAATTCTAGTTTGTATAATCCAAAATATTAAGAGAGAGAATCAGCCACGTCTACTATCATATCCTCTCCTTAAAACGTTTCGAATGTTTTGTTTTGTTTACGAGGGGAATGAAAATTTTGAAAATAATCAGCATGAAAAATTTTAGATGTCAACTTCATCAGCCACACGTTGCCAAAATTGAGTCCTTAAGTGTACAAATATGGTAGAAACTAAAATAACAAAGACCCAAGACTTATCAGCTTCACAGCAATGCCACATCCTTTAGCAAGCTGTCATCCTAAGAGTCTTAAGACCTCAGCAAAGCTGGAATTGGAAGAGCAATATTTTTATATTAATGATACATGTTCTCATCATGCCACAATAAGTTTAATCTATGCTATACATTAATTATCAAACATAGATAGATTGTTCAAAAAACACATAATATTTAACAGGATTTTCTGCTTGTGACTAGAGAAAAAAGGGGGAAATCCCAAATAAGTTTTCAACAATAAATATGATTAGAACAAATTATAAGTATACATAATTCCATATCTTGATGCTGGAAATCGTTTATACATCACGATGACTAAGGCTTCATTCCATAGATGAAAGAACTACAAGGTCTGAATGTACAGAAAACTAAGACATTATTCATTTAAATTTACATAAGAAACAGATGATGCCACAGCTATCATTCCTCATCATACATTTTTTTCTTTACAAGAATCCTCATCTAAATTATCATCATTAGTCTTATTGATGTCATTGTTGTTCTGATGTTTTGCTGTTGTTCCCGTCAGTGCAGTTTTCTCAGAGCAAGCCATCGTTTTCACATCATCTAATGTACTTACAATTATACATTTTCAACTAATATTGCACCAAAAGTTTCTAAAATACTTACCAAAGTCCGAATTCTGTATGCTATTGCGCCCAAATTTTCTATGGTACTTTTATATTTTGTAGAACAACTAAAGTTACCGAAATTCCAATTCTACTTCCCCCCTAATCCAGTTCTATATCACTAAACTGAGAATGCCCATCTATATACATCAGTTTGCCACCTATATTGCTTTCTTTCTTTTTTATTCAAATTTACTGTTTTTCTTTAAGTGGTCGGACTAAAGTGTAGAGAATTTGAACAAGTAATGAATAAAATTTGCAACTATAGAGAAACAAATAATAACTTTCGGTACCTAGACTCAAAGTCAGCATATTTGTTTACTTCATGCAAGTGAGAATAAAAAGTACAAAACCATAAGACATGAGGGAAATGCTGAAGCAACAAGATAGCCCTGACTGCTTAATAAGAAACATATAGAGGGTGGATATATGAAAAATTGCACAGCTCCAGCCTACAGTAAGCCACCAGTAAAGCCTAAGCCAAGGATAGAAGTACCTCTTTTTTTTTTTTTTTTTGGTTTTTTTTACCCCCTGGGAACAAAAAGAAGAAACTGAATAGGAAACATGCCCGAAGACAGAGATTGTTAACAGCTATTTATCATAGGGGGTGGCGCTAAAGTCGTCAAAAAACTAGAAGAAAAATATTCTCTCATCTCAACCACATGAACACATGGAGTTTATCATCATACCACCATCGACATGATATTGCTAATGTCACAAAAAGAGCTATCTGAATGCTAATATAAAAAGTCAACAAACTTAACTGCCATTGAACTTCACTTCCAAAATTCATCTTGATTAACATGGCAGCAGCCTGAAAGCATAAACCTCCATGAAAGTAGAGAAAGAACTGTGGAAGGGTGAAATCTAAAGATCCGTATTAGAGCACCATCATTGATTAGTTGTTTTTCCCATGGCCCTCAGAACCAGTACTCCTAGGCTGACTTGCATCTCCAAGTGAGGATTGATCACCAAAAGCTCTGATAATGTAACAAAACAAGGAACTGAAATGAGCAAGGTTTCTAAATCACAAGAGAGGCTGATGGAGGGAAGGGGGCAACATTAACAAACTTGAAATTTAAAATAACTTACAATTTTTTCTTTTTAGCATTCTGCTTGATAGTTACTACCATATCCATAGCCATTTTCTGGTGCTCTCTTGTTTGTGAATGCAAATCCAAGCCTTCAACTGTTTCACAGTCAACTTTACAGATTCGACACCATCCCATGGCAGGTGGTTTCCTCTTCCTTGATTTGTCAAACGCCAAGTCCCGCTGAAGATATCCCACAGAGTTATTATAAACAATAATAAGTATTTAGAGAAGAGAACATAAAATATTAAAAAGCAACTTTTATAAAAACAAATTTGGATAGCCGTTCTCAGCTAAAAGGTTCTAGAGGACTTCCTCGTGGGAATCTAAATATATTTTATCAAGTATGCATGCATTATATATATGTGTGTTTTGAATCCTAAACAGATTGACAGCAAGTTAAAATTTAAAAAAAAAAAATTAAGGAAAAAAAAATAAAGAAAAGAAGCTGCAGAGACAATAACTTAACTGTAAAGATCCCATCGTCAGTTGGAAACCCGTGAGGTGAAAAACGACTCCTGAATCCAGGCTCACCAAGACGTGGAAAACTTGGCCCATCACCCCTGCCAAATGGATCGAAGCTCCCAGGCCCACCCATTTCCCTTATTCGTGAATGACGTGGATGGGCACCAAAACCAACTGGCTCTCCCAAAGGAGAACGACCATGTGGGCCACCCAAATGTTCTCGCCATCGAAGAGGACCAGCGAAATTGTCTGGTCCAATAAAATCATTCCTTTGATGCTCACCCATTCCCATGCTATGGGGACCGTCAAACTCACCCCAGCGCCGATGGCTAGGCAACATTGGAAGCCTACTCTCATGAAATGAACCGCCAAATGGTTCACCAAATCTACCTGACTCCCTGCCATGAATGTCATCAGGACCTGGACCTCTAAATCCACGTGAGGAGATACCAGGAAGTTCTCTACCTGGACTTCGTGATACCCAACTATCCATATGATGCCTACCATATCCAGGACCTGGTCCCATAAAATCCAGTTGGCCACAAGTGGGATCCATTCTCCCAAAAGTATCTTCATGATGCCCACCTAAGCACGCTCCTGCATCATTGGCACCACCACCATTGTAGGGCGACAAGAATCTTGAGGAAACAGAGCCTAAACCGGAATCCATTTTTAATCCAGTATCAAACTTCAACCCACGGGGTCCCCTATCAAAGGGCCTAGGGAATTGCCTGAGATCATCTTCAAACTCTGGTCGATAATTTGAGCCTGCTGGGAAGGGATTAAATCGCTCATCTCTTAACCCAACAGGACCATAAGGATCAAACCCCCTACTATCCATGAAGTTGGGCCTTTGATTTGGAAATATTTCAGGACCATGAGGTGCTGCTCTTGCCATCGTCCCACCATGTGAATCAAAAGCATGAGGTGGCAGTAAAACAGATCCTTGTGCTTCAATAGGTTCACCTTGAGAAAATCTCGAAGCACCAGAAGGCGCTCGATTATACGGCCCTTGAGGGGCAACGGACTGCAGTTCAGAGCTTTGTTGACCAAGACCAGATTGGCTAGGCCCTCTCTCGAAGGGTAGTGCAGAACCTGGGATGCCATCATGTGGATGAAGAGGATGCCCGGGTAACTGAGGCCTAAAATGAATTTGTGGTGCTCCCGGCCCTTGTGTTTGATGTGGAGGTCCTCGCGGAGGTACTTGTAACAAAGAAGGTGGACCAGGCAATTGATGAGCTTGCACTTGACTGGAGTGAGGAAAACCCTGGAATTCAACTCTGGAAACCTGAGGACGACTTTTGTCCTGAAAACCATGTGGATTCGATGATTTAACTTCACCCCCAGGAGCAGGGTTACTGAGGATTTGAGCTGAAGACACAGGTACCCCTTTTGAGCCACCAGCAGAGCCACTGACAGCTTCCATCACCAAGTTACTGCCCTGACCTTCACGGTGTTCAACTGCTTTCAGTGGAGACTTTTTCTGCAGAAAGCTATCCCCTTTAGATAAATATGTCTCACTGGTCTGTTCAGCTTTGTCTTCAGCGGATTTGTGCTCCAAGTTCGTGGACTTCAAGTCAGTTTCAGACTTCTCAGTCTTCACGTCATGCACGCTAGCTGGCATAAGGGAAGAAGCTTCAACTTCTTGTTGGGCTGCGCCTTTCTCAAAGATGTGATTGACTTGCCTCTCATATATTGTTGCTTTTGAATTCCCACCCGATTGTTGTTCAGAAGGCAATTGCATCTGGATATTTGTTTTAAGCACATTACTCTGATTGGGTGCTTGTTGGTTTGTGCCAGGATATGATGGCCTCATTACACCACCAGCATGTTGTGAATTTGGCCGAGCTTGTACTCCCAGATTCGGCATGGAATGACTGCCGACAAGATTTGGGGATTTAGCATGTTGCAACGTTGGCTGTGGATAAGCATGGGTTTGTGGAGGAAATAAATGGGATTGTCCCGCGGGGCGTAATTGTGATGGCATGGGTTGCTGCTGCACATAATGTTGATGCGGAAAGGTTTGTTGAACTGGCTGCATATTGGGGCGTTGATGCACTGGTTGTCCAGCCTGTTGAAGATAAGGCTGTTGGACTGACTGTTGTTGTGCAGGAGGAGTGTTTTGGACTTGACCTGGTGAAGGCAACAAAGCTGGCCGTGTCTGGCTTGCACTGGTAGCGAGAGAATGGGGTGGACGCATCAACGGAGCTTGTTTAGGGAGCTGACTCTGCATCTGAACAGGATTTTGTGGCTGAGGAAAGGAGTGATGGCTCGTCACTACATGAGCCGACGGCTGTTGTGTCTGGGACTGAAAGTTAGCAGTTGGCGGCTGATTGGGCTGAGGATTAGGTTGAAGCTGCCCCAGTAGCTGGGCTTGAGAAAGTGAACGGGGTTGAGAAGGGGGAGTAGGAGGTTGCGCCTGCAATTGGTTCTGTTGATGAATTTGAGGCTGAGGATAGGGCTGACCAGGTGTTGGTGGATAAGTTTGGGACTGAATTTGTGAATGTGGTGGGACAACTTGTGTCTGGTTTTGAGGCTGAGTAGCCACTGCAGCGTGGATATGCGAGGCCTGAGGTTGCGACTGGGACAGCTGGGGTTGAGGTTGAGTTTGGGGCTGCAATTGAAGTTGAGGCAGCGGAGGTTGGAGTTGGCCAGTTGCATTAGAAGCATGAGCCTGCTGCTGGTATTGTGGAACTGCCGCCTGTTGGTATGGATAGTAGTGCTGATATTGCCGTTGAGACAGGTCATATCCAGGATATTGTTGGTAATACTGTTGATATACCTGCTGCTGCTGCTGATACCATTGTTCAGGTGTAGGTACAGCAGCTTGAACTACAGGATGGGCTTGAGAGCTTGAAATGGATTGTTGATTGAGATCTTTTCCCGGTGTTGCCATGGCAGTTTGCGAAGGTTGGGCCTGAGAAGTCACCGCCACTGCCTGAGTTTGATCGGCAGTAGTTGCTGTGCCAGTGGTGGAAGCTGCAGTACCCTACATCGAACACGTATGTAAAAGCCGAGTCAAGAAAAATCTTGAAAGTAACTCATTTCTTCAAAGAAAATTCTCTTTAGAAAAAAGATTCTCACTCACAGGGCAAGTTAGAGCATGCTCCTGCACTTGACGATGCACAATCTGAGTTCCACACCTGTTGCATACAACAGCAGAATTGCCAAAGGCACAGCCAGTACAATGAGACGTACAATCCGACAAAGATCCCTTCCATATGCACCCGCTCCTGTGAAACAGGCAATGAACTGCTATTTTGCCAATGGTTTCCGCAAGGGACTTGTTCGCTTCGATAAGCGGCTGCCATAAGCGGGTTAAACGAAAGAATAAGTAAATAAAACTATCATAGCTACACCCAAAAATACCAAAATGGTAGAAGAAGGAACCTTGGAATCTGCCTCAGTCACCAAGTAACCGTCATAGGGACAAACACGGGTAGTGCTCACGACGTAAGTTAAACAAGGCTTGCAATACAAATGAGTACATTGCGATTGCAACGCTTCATTCGGGTATACGAGCAGGCGACAAACGGGACAAAAGTACTCTCCAGCAAGAGATTGAATATTCAATATGCACTCATTGTCAAATCCCATGCTGCCCCTGCTCGATTAAGCGTCAGCTCACCTACTACTTCATCAATGCCATCAACCTAGACACAGAATCAAACAAGCTTCACATTACAATGAATTTCACAAAAAAAAAAAAAAAAAAGACACTTGACAAGAGCAATCAAACACTATCTAAACAACCCCAGAACATTCAATTCACATGGCTAGAAAAAGATTACATACGTGAGTGTGTACGAAAACCCATTTTTCTCATTTCAAAAAAAAAAAAAAAACCATTTTTCTGTGCGCTTATGAACCGCAAACGAAATTTATGAATCCAGAGATCAAAAAAACAAAAACCCACCTACCAAACCGGTGGTAAAGTCATCAAAGGAATGAGAATTTCGGGGTTTTTTTTTTTTTTTTGTGTGTAAAATCAGAATGACAAAAGAGATTTCCATTTCATCACACCTGAAATTGAAACCAAAGAAGGAAAAAAACCAATTCAATAGGGAAAGTTCGGATTAAGATCATTGAAGAGAGAGAGAAACCGTACATCAAAAGTGAAAATTTCTCGTAGCTCCAAAAGGTTGAAATTGAGTTTTAATCAGTGGAAAGCTCGGTGGTGAGGGAGAAAGCCGAGGAAAGAAAGCTTGGGTTTTGCTTCCGTCAAGAGAGAGAGAGAGAGCGTTCGGCCAGGGAAACGAAAAAGAAAAGAAAAGAAAATGGGAAAGAAGGACCGAAGTCATAATTCATACATCTGTATGGGGCATTTCT
Organism: Ficus religiosa; assembly: GCA_024759925.1. Taxonomy (NCBI): domain Eukaryota; kingdom Viridiplantae; phylum Streptophyta; class Magnoliopsida; order Rosales; family Moraceae; genus Ficus; species Ficus religiosa. The sequence continues at coordinate 235 of JAFMPE010126540.1, read as the reverse complement.
GTAAATTTCAGAAATTTAAATGGTTGTCGTTTATTTGATAAACGTCGTCGCGTTTGGGAGTTATTGACGGTGGAGCTGTTGTCGTTCCAAATAAGAGCCATTATTTAGCGAGCAAAATAAATAGGAGCTATTGTCGTTCCAAAGTTAATGCTGTTCTTTAATGAAGTTATCGTCGTTTTCTTTGGGAGGTCTCGTTGTCGTTTGTAAAAATTTCGTCATTTAACGGAAACTACAA
>JAFMPE010126527.1:278-10902 GCA_024759925.1 Ficus religiosa | reverse complement strand
TTTTCATTCATGCCTTCAAAAATGAAATTAATTCCTTAAAAAGGAAATTAAGAACATTTAAAAATCGGGTATTACATCTTCTTCATTTCAGTCATTCTTATTATTGAAGTATTTGTTTCCTTCAAACGTGCTAGAGATGAAGCTGAACTGGTTGAGAAAATTGTTGAAGACGTGATAAGAAAATTGAATAGCATGCCACGGATCAGTGATCATGACAGGGGCTTGGTTGGAATTGAGGAACAAGTGAAGGAAATTGAAGCATTGTTGTCCGTTGGCTCTCGTTGTCTTATAATCGGTATTTGGGGCATGGGCGGCATTGGCAAAACTACGCTGGCTACTGTTGTATTCAATCGATTAGCTTCTCAATTCAGAGGTCGTTGCTTTCTCACAAATGTCAGGGAAGAATTGAACAAAGGCCGTAAAGAAGATTTGCAAAAGAAGCTTTTTGCTAAACTATTGGAGGAAGGGAATCCACCTAATGCTTGGGAAACACTATGTGACACGAAGGTGCTCATTGTTCTTGATGACGTAAATGATCAAGATCAATTGGAAGATTTGATAGGAGATGGTTGGGATTCTTTTGGTGATGGAAGTCGAATCATTGTGACGACAAGAGACATGCAGATGCTTAGGTATATCAGAGCTGACGCAACGTATGAAGTTAAAGTGTTGAATCATGATGAAGCTCTTGAACTCTTCCTTCTGAATGCTTTCAAAGGGAAGCTTCCCACTAGCAGTACTGGATATATAAAAATCGCCGAAAGAGTGGTGAACTATGCGAAAGGCATTCCCTTAGTTCTGAAAGTTTTGGGCTCCTTTCTTCGTTGTAAGGCACAAGAAAACTGGGAAAGTGAATTGAATGAACTTGAACAAGCTCCAAATGAAAAAATTCAGAATGTACTGAAAATAAGCTATGATTTACTACATGAAAGGGATCAACAAATATTCATTGATATCGCTTGTTTCTTTGATTGGACGGACAGAGAATGTGCGGAAGAATTTTGGACGGCCTGTGGTTTGAATGCGAAGACAAAAGTTGATAATCTCATTGAAAAGTCTCTCCTATCTATCAGATACTCCAACACATTATGGATGCATGATTTGATAAAAGAAATGGGTCGGGAAATAGTGAAGTCCACTAAAGAGCTTGGAAAGCGTAGCCGGCTGTGGAAAGCTGAGGATGTCATTCATGTTTTGAAGAATAATGTTGTAAGTGGCTGCAAATGCAATTTCATTTCCTTTCATCGACTTTGTTAACAAAAAAGAAAAAGAAAAATACAATACAACTTGAAAAAAGAACACAAAGGAGAATGTTATTCCTTCAAAGAAGTTAAATTTGTATAGCTTTTACTGAATTTGTCAATACATGACCATGATCATCTATAATCTTTTCTTTATTTTCAGGGAACCGAAGAAATGGAAGGGATATATCTTCAGACGTATCATCTTGATAATGTAGACCTTGGTCCTACAGTCTTCGGAGGGATGCCGAATTTAAGATTTCTGAAAGTCAAAGAAATGATTTTGAATAAGTTGCAGTTTTCTCAAGGCCGTAATTCTCTACCAACCGCGCTGAGATATCTTGAGTGGCACTTCTACCCTTTGAAGTCTTTACCGTCTGAATTTTCACCTCGTAATCTTGTTGAAATTCATATGCCCTTCAGCAGACTTGAGAAACTGTGGGATGGTGTACAGGTATGATATGGTTCTTATGTTGCCAGTTGGAAGAATATCTTTATTTGTCCTAATTTTTTTTTCCTCATTTGTGGCAGGATTTGGGGAACTTGAAGCGTATTGATCTTAGTTTCTCCCGTCATCTTACTCGAATTCCAGATCTTTCTCGTGCTTTGAAACTAGAGAGATTGGATCTCAAAAAATGTGGAAGCTTAGTTGAAGTTCCAGATCTTAGTTTCTCATGCCATCTTACTAAAATTTCTGATCTCGCGTGTGATGAAAAAGTTGATAGCAGTATTCTCCATGCACTTTTCATTCGCGTTCCTCGACTCAAAATTGAAACGTTTGATAAGCATGGTGAAAAGCCTCAGCCTCTTGTTAATAGAGGAAAGCCTGGAACTCTTGATCTCTATGAGTGCTCTAGTCTTAAATTGCTTCAAAATATTTCAGGGAATCTGCAACACTTACATTTAGGAAGCACTGCTGTAGAAGAATTACCGACATCAATTTGTTCACTCAACAATCTTCTTTCTCTGGACCTCAGTGGCTGCAAGCGGATCAAGAATCTTCCGAGCAGCATTTGTAATTTGACGTCCCTAAGACATCTGAGTCTACGAGCTTGCTCTTCTATCAGTACGTATCCTGAAAATATTCCAGGAAGTATTGTTGTACTAGACTTGGGTGGGACGAACATAGTGCAGGTTCCAGAATCAATCAATCATGTCACGTCCCTTGAGCAATTTTGTTTGAATCATTGTGCAAGTCTCGAAGAGCTTCCGACCAGCATCTGTGAGTTGAAATCTCTTAGAAGCCTTTATCTTTATGGTTGCTCAAGATTGGAAAATTTACCGGAAATCTCGGAGCCAATGGAATGTTTCAGAACTCTTGATCTACGACAAACGGGAATTGTGGAGATACGAGCTGTTTCATTTGAGAAGCTAATTGGGCTCCATAACCTACTTTTGGACTCATGTGAAAATCTCGAGTTTGTCTCACAGAGGGTCGTTCGTATTACCAGTCTTCGAAATCTCACCCTCACGTATTACCCGCGTAGTAAAATCCCTGATTGGCTTGTTTGCTTATCCTCGTTAGCGACATTAAGTTTAGCAGGAAGCTGTATTGTTACATTACCTCCAAACATCAAATATCTTTCAATGTTGACTGAGCTATACATAAGCGACTGCGAGAACCTTCAATCATTACCAGAGCTTCCTTTGTCTCTGGGCCTTCTTGATGCAAGTGGCTGCACTTCACTAAAGTCAGTTTCGAATTCAAAGACTGCACTACTACAAGGTCATTGGAATGACTATCAAGCTACTTACTATAAGAAACTTCTATTTTGTGATTGCTCAAATTTGGATCCAATTTCCCGTGACAACATACTGATTGATTCTCATATTAGAATTTTTGCACACGGCAACTATGTATGTATCACAACGTGAAGAAAGATCACGTGTAAGTCTCTATCCATTATTTATATTTAATGATTTTTTTTAAACGAAATATCATGGCTGATTCCCTTTAATTCCGTGGTACAGGCATTTGATGAGAAGCCTTTTGTTAGTGTTTGTTGCCCGGGGAACGAAACACTGAACTGGTTCAGCTACACATCGGAGAGATCTTCTATAGATATTGAGCTTCCTCCAAATTGGCACAATAACAGCTTCATTGGTTTTGCTCTATGTGCTGTAGTTGGAGAAGACACTTTTGCAGTTCGTTTCCAGTTCGAGGTCAAATGTGAATACTATTTTAAAACCAATGATGGCAGAAGTCCCAAATTTGATTGCCAGTTTTCTCAGAAAATGCAATCTGATTCGATGGTGTTTGCCAAAATTCCAAAATCAGATCACATGCTCATGTGGTATAACTATGAGGACTACCACAGCTATCGTGATGCATCCGAAGTGTCATTCAAGTTTTCCTTTACGTTTAAAAGATCTGATGACCCCAAATTACAGTTTTGGTCTCAGCATGAAAGAATTAGAAGGTGCGGGATACGTCTGCTATATCTCCAAGATGCAGAGGAATTCGGGATTGTTCACAACGCCAAACCTGATGGAGATGCAACCGTCGGCTCTGATACAGGTGAACCACATACTAAGAGACCTCAATTTTCAAATTCATAGGAAAATTTAATTATAAACTCCGCCAATTAATTACATGATGCATGCAACAAGAGTTCGACTTTATGGCGCGTTGAGATCACCCCCGAGCTAAACAAGGTAATTTTCGGTTTTCAATATAAGTTCTTTTGATGTTGTCGGATTTGGGTGAAAAAGTAGTGTTTTTTGGGTGGAAACTTGCCAGCGATAAACACTTGTCACTCTACCAGACGTACATCGTTTTCTGGCCAATTTCCACCATTTATGTCTTCAAAAGGGCATCTATTCCTTTTTTTAGTAATTTCAGTTTTTGTAATAAGTTAACCTAATTTGGATTTTGATTCCCAATTCGATTGTGTTTCCTATAGTTTCAATTTCCATTTTCCACTCAAGACTATGTATTTTGTTCTATAAATGAGGAAGCTTTCTTATAATGAAAACCACTTTTATCTTGAATGAAAACAAAGGTAGCATTGATTTATTTTTCGTGATTCTCCTAACTATGTAGGCTCCGCTAAATTTTTGATCATAACAACATGTGTGGACATTGCAAGCATTGAAATTTCCAATTATGTAGATACAGTCACCATTTAGTACATTCCTAAATTTAATGCATTGGTCTTTTACTGCTGAATTAAAATACCTGATGTTGTTACATATATAGCTGTAACGACTTACTTTGGTATGATATTGTCTACTTTGAACTCACGCCCTCACGGTTTTGCTTTTGGGCTTCACCCTAAAAGGTACCATATATTGGGAAGATGTCTCTTTACTTATCAACCATCATATTTATTCATTCCCAAACGATGTGAGATTGCACAGCCTATCTTCCCTCGTAGAGACTGATGATTGTCACAATTGTTGTGGATTGCAGTTAGTAGAACTGAAAGAAGAAGCAGATTGAGGAGAAATCGTTACAAGAATCAGAGTGCTTAGAGAAGGAGATTGCTGAAGTTAAAGAGTTGAAGGTAGGGAAGATAACTCCTAATGGCTTTGTTTGGTAAGAGGGAAAGAATATGAATGAAAGAGAGATATATAACCAAGGTAAAGAGAAACAAAAAGGAAAGAGATCGATCAAGACCTTATCTTATTGTGTTCAGAATGGATTCCCTCCCCTAATCTCTCCATTTTCGAAGCGGTTAATAAATTGGTGTTCTTTCTCTTCTATTGTAACAACCCAACTTTTGACGAACTTGTTATTTCCTTAGATATAAAGGAAAATCTAAGCCTGAATCATGTATGTCAACATGAAGTTCATGATCTGATTTGATTATCAGTATATGTTTGAGTTCTCGTTTAATTAACTATGAGACTCAATAATAAGTTTATTATGTCAAGAATGAGGCCTTTTGGTAAAAAGGCAGAATCATGATTTATGTTTTTATTCTGGCTTAAGTATGACTAGAATAACTCATGATCTGTATAAGACAATACTGCAGTATAATAAGCAGTATTGAAATTATACTGTGGCTGACCGTCATTACAGATGCAAAGTTAAGAATAAGGTATGGGACCCCTCTAGAATTATCAAGAATAATATTTGGAGTAATGAGGACTTAGTAGCTTCAAATCCTGAGAAAAACCTATACGCAGTCCAATTTAGTGCAGATGAATTATGGATTGCAGTTCAGTATCGCAGTAATGTTAATAGTTAAAACAATATTTGTAATATCTGGATTATTAAGAAAATGGACTACATATTAAAAAAAAGTGCCAAACGGAGCCCTATTTGGAAGGACACCTCATCATGGATAAATATGTGAATTTTGGGATTTTTGGAAAATTATGAAAAGAATTAAGTGGATGATTATGAAAAATTTCTTGGCCTAAAATGGCTCCACATGGCTGGCCACCTAAGGGGTTTTATGATCAAACATTTTGTTTTTAGGGACAAATATACAATAGGTGATGTTGGGTTGTTGGTGAACCATTTAGTTGAACCTTTCAATTTCTAGTTCACTTCTAACTTTCCTCTCTAACCTTAGAAAAAAAAAACAAAAAACAAAAAAACAAGAGAGAGTGAGCAAGAGTGGCTGGTTGTGTTAGTGGAGTGAGGAGGAAAAAATTTTCTTAACCCAAAGTCTAGATCCATCCTTCAAGCTTTAGAGGTATTCCTCTCAACCCTCTAAGAATTTCATTAAGTTTTGATCAAGGATTTATATGTATTTCAAGCATGGGTTATAAGAGCATAAGTTCATGTCTCTTATTTTGCCCTATGTTATGATTTTATATGATTGGTTATGCCTAGATCTATGCTTAGGTTAATTTGATTTCTAGATCTAAGCATGGGTTTGAATTTTGTTCTAGAATGAGTGTTATAGTTATGGTTGCTCACCAAGTGTTTGTGAATATGTTTTCACATGTTTGAATATGGTTATTTGGTGAATGATGGATATTGGTATACCACATGTGTGTTGGTTAAAGAATTAACCTAAAAACACAATTTAGTAAACTTGAAAGTTATCAAATATTGTGTTTTCATTAAGATGAAACAAGCATATAATTGAATGTTAAGAACGAATCCAACGCGCTACATGTTGATGTAGGCTCAGGGCTTGGTCCGTTTGAGGTAGTGTGCACGGATTTTTAAACAAAAACCAATAAATTTCAAAACTATCAATTTTTGGATTAAACTGGACAGTTTTCTTAGAAACCGAATTTGGAAAAAGTCATAACTTTGCTAGCCATAACCACAAAGTTATAGAAATTGGAAATCCTAAGGAGCAATTTGGACAGTTTTTAAAAATAAGGCTCCAAAGGCCTCTGTTTTTATCAAAATCCGAGACTAGCTTGTACAAACAGTGTACACTACCAGAATTTTTCAAAAGGAGAAACGAGCAAGTTAAAGGTAGATTCAGGTTGTTGACCAAAAAACAAAAGTTGGAGGTTTCAATGAGATCTACAACTTTCATGTGGAAAACTTTTTCAAATTCTAAATCAATTTAAAGATAAAACTGGATTTTCAAAACTGTACAGGGTACAGGAAATTCCTGTATATGATTTTTAAAACTGTGCATGGTACAAGAAATTCCTACACATGCACCTTCAGTCAAACTATAAGGCTGTTTTCAAAAGCAGTTTTCAAAGTTTTATGATTTTATAAATTTGATTAAAAAGAAATCACGATTTTACAAAAAAAAAAAAAAAAATAGTTTTAAAAGGTTTTTAAAATTTTACAAGTGGTTTTAAAAGATAATTTCAAGTATTAAATCAAGATAATACTTGAAATTATGAAAACAATGTACTTTTTAAGAAAATGGAAGAAGGCCCAAGATTTCTTAAATGGTAACAGTTTTATGACGAACGGTAGTCAGGTTGGAGACCGACTTATTAATCGATATGTATGTGTTAAGTTTTGTTGAGGAATGTGGTAAGAAGTATTCTTACACCTGGTTTGAAAACATGAGTATAACCTGTTGTCATGCCATGATTGGACAATAGACCAAGGGTGTAGGATGACTTGTAAGTACAACTACACCTACAATATAAGCAAAATGTTTTTTTTTTTTTTTTTTTACTGCTTTGCATGTTTTCAAAGCTCATGCATTAATGTATATGATGCATATATTCTATGTTTTATTAATGTGGCATCATGATAGCATGATGCTCACCAATAATAAATGATATGACAAGAACAAAGACCAAGGTTTCAAGTTTGAAAGAATAAGGATTCAAGTTTTCAAGTATGAAAGGGTTTTCAAGTATGAAAAGGTTTTTCAAATATGAAATGGTTTTTTAAGTACGTTCAAGGCAAGAAGAAGTTTTAAGATTTTAAAGCAAATTTTCAAATATGATGGCAAACAAGTTTCCTTGTGTCGTACCGACTTGCCACGAGGGCGGGTTTGGCCCATGATTTGAGTTGGATTGGACTGGCCACCCCAACCACTCCATGGCTGCGCACCACGGTATGTACACTCATGTTATGTAAGGGGCCCAAAAAGATGCTAACATAAGAAAGCATAATTGGTTCATGCATTCTTTATTAAGATTGTTTTGCAGAATGAAAAGTTATACTTGCTGAGTAAAAACTCATGACTTAAGTTTATATATGCTGTAGGTAAGCAGCCTACCAGTGATGTATGATACAAGACTGTGGAGATAGCATTGCGGACTATGAAATTTGGGTTGGACACCACCACGCATTTTGAAAATTTATCGTATTATGTTATGTTGATTTGAGGATATTGATATCTAATAATTAGTATGATTTGCAAGATATGTTACAAAGGTTTGAAAATACAATTTTTAATTGAGTATATACTTATATATGTATATATGTATAAGTATAAGGTTTTGAATTTAAGTTTTAAAAAAAAATTCGGTACTTTTGAAAGATAAGTATTTAAATAAAGTAAGTATGGTAACGGTCTACGTAGCCGGATCATTACAAATAAAAAATAAAAGATCAAAATAAAATCTCTATTGCCATTTTGCTTCATTACTAATTGTCAAAATTTCCCGAAACCAAATTTTGTTTTATTTCCACAGAAAACATCCTCCAATTTCTAACTGGTTCTTGCCTTCTTCTAGAACAAAAATCACGGCAGTTACCAGAACATAAATTTGCTCATATCTTCACAATTTTTTCAATTTATATGACATATTTCCTTCTTACGATTAGTTTTACTGATCTAAAAGAAAATTTCCTGGAACATAAAAAAGTTCAAAAACTTGTATTTTGTTCAATTTTTCTGTCAGATCATGCTAACAACACTAGTATAAAAAGAGGATACTACGACCATTTTTAACTGTCGTGGTATCTTTTCCACGACGGTTTTCCAACCATTGTAGTATCCAGGGTCGTGGAATCTATTTGGATTCCATGACGGTTTTTTAACCGTCGTAAAATAGACAAAACTGGTACCAAATGATGGGTAAATAGTAACTTTTCACGATGGTTTTTTCAGAAAAATAATCGTGGAAAGTTATCCTATCAAAAACGGTCGTGGTAGGTGACCTACCATGACCGTTTTTTGACCTACCACGACCGTTTTTTGAAAAACCATCGTGGTAGGTCATTCCACCAAAAAAAAAAAAAATTACCCAATTCATATAATTTCCCATGGGTAGCAAATACCATGTGTTATCCATTGCACAGCCATGACTAAAATAATAGCTAAACTTCAATTGATTTTGTCTCACAATGTACAACAATTATTACAAAAAACATACACTACATTACAATACCTAATCCTCACCCAAACAATTTAAATCAATCTAAAACTTAAAGTGAACCCAAACACATAAAAAAAATCACACAATCTAATCAACGGGCATTTTGTCGAATATGTAATATGCAAAAATATCACAAACACATTCAAAACTTTTTTCAAGAAAACAATCACCCAAAATCACAAACATAGTTAACAATAAACCTAAAATCACGTTTACAATCAACTAAATAAACTTCCATAATATGTGGTGCAAGAGAGAGCAAGAGAGAGACAGACTTACCAAGTACACAGCCGTGGGTGTGGTCTGCTTCGTAGCGGGGTAGTCCGCGGAGGATGGGTTTCAAGGAAGAGATTGGACGGAGGAGTTGCAGTGGCGAGTAGAGGCGAGAGCGAGAGCGAGAGGCACAAGAGAGTATTCGTGGTGCAGTCGCGACCAACGGAGATGAGAGGTGACAGAGAAAGGGAGGCGCCCGAGAGAGAATGGAGGCGAGGTGGGAGAGAAAATGGAAGAAGGGGTCACGGCAAAGGAGATGGGTTTCGAAGGAGAGTTTGGAGAGATAAGAGTGAAAGAGACGCAAGAGTGAAAATGTGGAGGGAATGATGGTTTTTTTTTTTTTTTTAATAAGTAGCAGATTCAAGCTACATTTAGGGAAAATTTTTTTTTTAAATGCACCACATACCACAACGGTTTTTTGACAAAAACCGTCGTGGTATGTCTTAGTTTTTTTTTTAATTATTATTTAAAAAAATGATGGATTCACATGAAATTTTGAAAAATAAATTTTTTTAAAATGCAAGACATACCATGACGGTTTTTCAGAAACAGTCGTGGAAAGCCTAAGCTTCCACAACGGTTTCCAAAAACCGTCGTGGAAGCTTTACTTCCATGACAATTTTTGAAAACCGTCAGCTTAGGCTTTCACAACCGTTTTCAAAAACCGTCGTGGAAGCACTTGGTAACCACGATGATTTTCTGAAATCCTATTTCGCGTCATGTTTTTGGCGTACTTTCCACGACCGTTTTTCAAAAACGGTCGTGAAAGCTCCGTCGTGGAATCTGCATTTTATAGTAGTGCAAACTGCGAATTAAAAAAAAAATGCTAAAACATTATGGTTGAATCAACGCATCACTACATATTCAGTAAGTTGACAAATGAGAAACTAATTACCAGGAACAATCTAAAACCCCAATGCCAAACTAAAACAATTCTGCATGAAACAGAAATCAAGGCCAAAAAAACGGATTATTTGTCTCCACCTATATCCCCTTCTTTCTAAGACGGCGGGGACGTGCAGATCTGCTCCATGTTACTTTCACCTGTCACCAAAACTAAAACTTGTTCACATCGTTACTACTTCGTCAATTTCTTGAGAAGGAAAAAAAAATAAAAAATTAACAATATATCCGCAAAAATGACAAACAGAGACTGTAATCTTGAACCACTGTTAAGTCATGCTCCAGTTTTAGTCTCCATAAAATTGAAGAGATAATCCATGTATAAAAGAGGATATGGGTTTCATACTTGTCTTCTTTCTTCAGAGTGTCAAAACTTAAAGCTGTTTTTGTAACGCCCCGACCACCCACGTAGGACCAACCACGCGAATGGGGGTCGTTACATTACTTACTTAACTTACTTATTGATTCATTTACTTTAAACTTACCCCATATTC
>JAFMPE010126516.1:0-10626 GCA_024759925.1 Ficus religiosa | reverse complement strand
ACAATGCTTGGTAGACTCTCTGGATTCTTATTTCACTTTAATTAAAAGAGATAACGAAGGTAAAAAAGGAGAGGCAAAGAATATAGTCATATAGTAATTATAGGTCAAAATTTCGGTTTAATTCACACTCTCTAAGAAATAAAATCCTTATTCTGTTACTGTTATTGTTCACCATATCGAGTACATTAAACTTGACGTATCATGTGTTGAATCGAAATTGGCCTTGGTACACGGTTTAATTCGGCCAATTCACTATCAATGTGGTCTTCTCAAAGGTATGCTATGGTATGGATGTGCGCTTCTTGAGTGTAACATGACCGAGCACATGCGCTCTTCTCCCAGCACAACTTGTCGAAGCACAATTCTTACGAGCACATGCTCATTCCAAGCACGCTATCCGTTAATCGATGAAGGGTCGATAATTCTTAATCAACTTCATGCATTTACTCTGAAGGCGTGATCTTGGAGGGGGGATAAATGCCACGGAATTACTCTCTCCATATTATTCGTCCCTTTAAGACATAAAAAAGGGAAAGAAATCCGCCGCTAATGTTGGCAGTCGACTTCACCATCACTAACGGTAGTCTCAATGGCTTAGAAGGCCACTCTTTGCTTGTTTATTGACTTTAAGCATCGAGTCCAATCGACAGATACCCTACCGGTGCTTAGTTTGTGTTTCCTTATTGAGTTTTTGGTGTCAAAAGTGTTTTTCACGCAATCCTAATCAAAGAGCCATTTGATCAGAAATTCAAATTAGTCTTGGACGTATTTGATCAACCTTTAACTATTTTGTAACTGCTACCGGTGACAGTGAGTTACATTGATATCCTTCATCTGAAAAACCGCCACTATAGAAAGTAGCTATATTCAAATAAAGTAGTACTATAAATATCAATTCTAATATCAACTTTTTGAGTATTATAACTCACAGGTCATATTTTCATTGATTGATGTAATCAATTGATGTGAAAATATTTTAGATATTTACCAATGGAAAAACGACAACTCATATATTAGATTAATTAGTACTCAAAAATTAGAATTAAAGTTGATGTACCAAACATTTTTCATTCAAATATAATGCACTTATAGTCTTATACGTGTTCACTATATTGTTAAATATATATATATGTATATATATTTGTGTGTGTGTGGGTTCAATGGATAGTGCTCTATATATGTTCAATATGTCATGAAGGGATCTCACTCACCATCAAGATTTGAAAAATCAACATTTCCATTGATATTTTCACGGAAATTTTCATATTTTGGAAGTATCAATATGAAAACAGAGATTTCATATCCTTTCCGCTGAATATCCACGAAATTTCTATGGAAATTTCCATAAATATCGATTTTTTTTTTACGGAATTCTCAATTTCCATGAAAAGTATAACAGTAAATGACAAAATCTCGTGGTTTTCCAAAATTTCCATGGAAATATCAACAAAATATCCGTAAAATGTCAATTGTATTATTATATTTTAATATAGTAAAATTCATGATTTTTTTAATTCATGCATAATTTTCTAATATATATATATATACACACATTAAATAGATAGTAGAGATCAACAGACATATGACATCTCCAAAATTACATAAAGTAAATATTCAAATGTCATATCTTAGTATCAATGTTATTTGAACTGATACGATGTTGTAAATACTTTCTTTCATTCTAAAAGCTCTTTTAATATTAATGTTTTCTAAGCATATGAATAAAACGATGAATGTAATCTACCTATATTATATTGCGTTCTAATTATTTTTCTTAATTGGTGAATGTTAACTTATCGTTTACTGTATGATGCTCTGTAAATTTTTCATATACTTAATATTTAATTGAGAGTTTCATTTAATTTATGTATTATTAACTCTTTTAGAGTTTCATAAAGTTTTATTTAAAAATTTTAGTATTTTTAAATGAATTTCCATATTTTCATCAATTTCCACCAATATCGATATTTCTGTTGACATTTTTGCAAAATTTTAGTACCGATATTTCCATAAATATCGATATTTTCATCCTTGCTCACCACCTCTTGAGTTCTTTAGTATCCAGTCGGCCGACTACATGTCATTATCATGGTAGGATATTGCCGGTAGCACGGTAGACTACCATTGCCTATGGATTACTTTATGCATCCGGATATGTGTAATCAGGGCCAATTTTAGTATTTTGGACACGTTATTATGGAATTTTCTGTTAGAAATTTGTTTTACTTACTTTTTATGGCAAAGTTTAGTTCGAGAATCAAAACCATAAGAGCAATTTACATGAAAAACACAAAACGTTTACCTTAAGATCTATGTTTACCAGAATGTGTCTTACTGAAATTACCCTTACCGCCTGTTGGACAAAGATATATACACACACAAACACACACATACATATATATATATATATATATCAAAATTCTATCGGTAATTTAACAGAATATTTTTTTGTTTTCAATTGTCTAATATCTTCAGCTTCAGTCACCTACGCCAATCATCGAAGTACCCTGGTAAAGTATATTGAAATCACCAACGGTAATCTAATATTTTTGCTTTGATACATCGATAGCCAAAATGTGTCCAACTTTAATCGTCGGATAGAATTCTAATAGAACATTTCTCATAATTTATCAGAAACTTTTCATTTTTTCAACAAACAATAAAAACTATAGAAAAGCATCACATAAAAATAATCAGCTTAGAGGTATTCACTGAATCTGTAAATCAACTCAATCCGTTTAATCCCATCTAATTTATTAGATTGCACTAGATTGGAGGATGGAGGATTGGCAATTGATGGGGACTTTTCCAATCTGAAAGTTACAAATTAGATTGCGGATCAATGATCTAGAACACCATTGTATTGGAATTTTTGCAATATGAAGATTATGGATTTGATTGCAGATTTATCGATCCATGAAATCCATGAGTACGAACCATATACAAATATATATATATATATATCAATTGTTCATGTATTTTTTTGAATTATTGTTAATAAATATATATATATATATTGGATATAATTTAACACGACCCTATTCAACTACTACTACTAGACTCGTGACTTTGCTTCCTTTTATTTATTTTTTAAATAAAACTTAAACATCATCATATTAATTATTACAAAATCAATCAATTTAATTACTACATAATCAATTAATTGTTAAAATAATTTTTTTGAAGTTTTTATTTCAATTTCAAGAAACATATTAGGGCCTCCAAACTAAGGTGTTAACAGCCCAAACACAAATCGAAATCCAAACCCAAACCCAAACTCAGTACTACGAGGCACGTGTTCAATTTCTCGAAAAATCCTAAATTCCTCCAAGCTTCTGGTGTCAAAAGAATAGTAGCAGCACCTAGAACGTTCTATAAGCTTTCTAGGATTTTCCACTCTCTCCTCTCGTCTCTAATAATTTTACCATATCATAAATACGCACACAAATCTGAATCCAGAGTTTTTCCCAATTCCCACATCTATATTTTTTTCTTCTTCTTCATTTTTCATCGCACCAAACAAATTGAAATTTTTAATATTTATCATATTAGTTTTTTATTAGCCGAAGAAAATGGCAGAGGAGTTGTCGCAGGATTTGGCGGAGCTTCGCCACTTGCAGAGCTTAGCCAAGAGGCCTCGCGTCCTCAATCTAATCTCCTCTGAGATTCGCAACCTGGAAAAGGTCGAAACCATTTTTTTTCCCCTTAAAATTATATTTTTCGTTTGTGGTTTTTGTTTTATTTATACTTTCAAAATTCCTACAAATTTATGCTTGTTGTAAGGTCTTTGTCAGTTTGTTTCTCATTTGTGTGATAGTGGATTCAATTTTTTAAAAAAATTGGTCTGGGGAATTTGTTTGTTTGTTTGTTTGTTTGTTTGTTTTTTTTTTTATTTTTATTTTTATTTTTATTTTTTATTTTTTTTATAAACCAATTTTTAGGAAATCCCTATGAAAAGAAATGATTTTGAACTAGAGGGTCAATTTGAATTTCTTTCTTTTTTCTTTTCAGTTTTATTAATTTGATATACGAAATGAACAGCTTCGGAGGATTTTTCTGTTGTTTAGGACCGAGTTTTTTTTTTTTTTTTTTTAAAATGTGAAATAGACTAACATGTTCTGATTGTTCTTTTGCAAACAGTTGTCAAAAGAGGCTGTTAGTGCACCTGCGGCACAAGCCCCGACCCCGATTCCGACTGCCGTTAAGGCGCCATCGTCCAATCCCGCAGTGAACTACACTACGCTTTCGTCGTTCAGCTGGGAGCAGGACAATGATAAAGTCAAGGTGAAGAACTAAGAACTTGTTTTTAGTACTTTTGGCATGAATGTGCATTGTTATTTGTCATGATAAGGATGCATTTGAGAAAAATGAGATGAAACTTTGGTTTCAAGTCAAATGCTAATCGTTTCGATATGCGAATTTTGCCTGTTATATTCTGATATCGACATGTTTCGGAGTGTGTTCTACTTTATCTTATTGAGGTGTTTTCGATTGTCAGTTATATATCTCTCTGGAGGGAGTTGACCAGGAGAAGATGGAAGTTGAGTTCAGACCAATGTCTTTCGATATCAAATTCCATGATGTCGAAGGAAAGAATTACCGGTGTGCGATACCGAAACTGAACAAAGAGATTGTACCAGAGAAGTGTAAGGTGCTAGTTAAGCCTTCAAGGGTTGTGATCTCTTTTGTCAAAGCTTCAAAGGGGAACTGGTTAGACTTGCACTATAAAGAGGACAAGGTAATGTTTTCAAGACTTGACTGTATGGGTATTTTGAATTTATGGTAGCTGACTTATTTTAGGGGCATTTGCATAAATTGTCAAAATTTTGAACACCTTGAGTTTCTCTCTTTTGAAAATTTACTTTGTTTTTCAGCAAATCTTTAGTTTAACCGAGGTAAATCAGTAATTTAGGCTTCAAAAACTGGTATTCATCAAATTTTCCGCTTATTATATGATCACTTTGATCCTAATACGAGGAACTGTGAATCTTTAGTTCATAGGGATTTTGCGATCAACTAATTATACACTCATTTTTATCTTGCAGCTGAAGCCAAATCTGGAAAAGGAGCGAGACCCAATGGCCGGAATCATGGACTTGATGAAGGTGCGTCTCTCTTGGTTTGAATCAAGCAGCTTGTTTATTTATTTCTCACCCAAGCACGTCTGGATCGAGCTTGTTAACTATGCAGCATATTTTTGCTATATGAAAACAATTTCATAACGCTAAATAGCTATCTCATGTATTTGATGGGTTGCATAATCTGCAGAATATGTATGAGGAAGGCGATGAGGAAATGAAGCGAACAATTGCGAAAGCGTGGACCGATGCTAGGTCTGGAAAGGCAGCTGACCCACTGAGTGGTTTTAACTAGAAATTTTTGAACTCAAATAGTGATTTCAGTTACTGTTATTGTTTCAATGGCCGTGCGTTACAGTTTTCACAATGGACTTTCTTTTGTTTTGCAACAAGGCTTTTGGAAGTTTGTTGCTAGCTTGTGTTTCGGTACCTTTATCATTATGTCATGAAATCTTTTATGCATACTTGAGTTTTGGCAACCACTATTTTGGTTCAAATAATCCCAGATTGCAACTTCGGCTATTTGAGTGTTTCATGTGATTTTCAGGGTAAAATTTAAACGTCAAACATTTTCGAGATGACAGAAAATTCACTCCTAGTTGAAGCTATTGCCTTACAAAGGAGAAAAATCAACTACCTCTTGTTTCAACACCCAAAAATCTGCGACTAGAGGATAATTATTATTGGAAAATGAATGAGCAACAAACAGCACATAAAATGAACGCTGCGGACAAATGTGGCGATGTGCCTTCATTGGAGTATTTGACTGCCGTAATCGGCATTAAACTTTTCATAGCGGTGAGCATGGAGATGAGCAGACGGCCTCGTGTTCTTGAGCGCTGTCTCTATATCTTTGTGAGTAATTGGTCCGACCTTCGGCAGTTCTGCAAGCCAAAAATAATGTTAAAACGTTAGGTTCGCTTAAGACCAGTTCAGACGATGATTTGATCGGAGGGAGGAAAATGCAACTAGTCTTCTGAGTTAATAAACAACAAACCTCCACATTTGTGTTCGGAATGACGAAAAGTTTAAGTTACATGCTTTCCCCTTCTTAGAGAGTGAAAAGAGGAAAAACCAAAGACGAACATAATGTGTTTTGACAGGAGGTTTTAGGTTAGGAGTTGCATACCATCCTCAGGCACAATTTCATGCTTCTGTTCAAGGATTGCCATTAAACGTCTCAATGGCTGCATGGCAGCCTCTTTGCACAATAATCGGATATCTGAACCCGAGTAATCTTCGGTTCTTTCTACCAGCAAATCATAAGGAAGATTGTCCTCGTTGGGCTGTGATGGGAGGAGTTCCTCGACCATGGCTCTTCTGGCTTCTGGCTCCGGCAGAGGCACTAGGATCTATGTACAGTCGTTGTTGAGAACAAATCAGTGAAAAATACTAAGATATATAGCCGCAAGTTTTATTGAGAGATATGCCATCTAAGGACAAACACGCCGAGTATTCAGTAGCTTGAGAACTGTGACAAAAAAAAGGGTTCAAAGATAAAAGGCCAATTTCCTATGCCCAACAACAGAAAGAACCTCTTAAACATTTTTCCAAAATCTAATACATGTATTTCACAATAGAAACCCTCCAATGGCCCCAAATTCTAGAAATGATAACAGCAAACTAAAGCATCAGTCTTGATTGAAAACCTGCACTTGTTATTTGACCACCAGAATGGATGCATAGTGTGCAAGCAAGCAAAGACAAACCATCTTAAGATGTTCACTCAAACCAGTGAAATATGGGCTAAACTTATCTTTTACGTCTTCCATGAAGTTAAGTTAACCTAATATTGTTCCAGTTATCGTAATGGCATGAACCAGTTTCATGGCTTAGTCTCCCAATAAATTGTCTTAGTGAGAGGTATATGACTCAATTGAAAGGATACCCGCTTTTCAAGACGACGGAGCATGGCCGCGTCCAGTTCCCAAGGCAGATTTGTTGCCGCTAAAACAAAAACAAGCTCGTCTGTCTTTGTCAAACCGTCCATCTGTAGTTCAATCAAAGTTTAAAACAATAATGTTAAAAGAATAATACAAATAGCGGGAAATTGATGAAGTCTTGTAGAATATATCAATGCATGCCTTGGGCGACAAAAATATAGTCATACTGCTAAAATGGAAATAAAATGAATTGCAGGACTTTAAAATTCCTTTGACAACTTTTTCCCAGAGCACAAATAAATCCTATCCTAGTTATAGATTGAAACAAAACATTTCTAGTATTTGATGAAACTGAGAGTGAAGCATATTTTATGATGATGCTACCGATGATGGACAGCAAGTTGGCATTGCTTTACCGTGAGTAAAACATACGAACAAATAAGGGAATAAAAACAGTAGCACTTGGAGAAAGAAACAAGCATCACCTGTATGAGAAGTTCAGTTTTCAAACGCCTACTTGCTTCATGTTCGCTGCGTGCTTCACCACGTTGACTAATGATTGCATCAATTTCATCAATAAATATAGTTGATGGCGCATGGTGCCTTGCCAACTCAAATAACACCTTCACTAACTTCTCCGAATCACCTGCAATTTTAGGCATACTCCAAATCATGACCATATGCTTTTTTTGACGATCACAAGCATAATGCTTCAAAAAATTTGAGCATGAGCCAGTGGGTTTTTCTTGTTTCCTTGTCATACTAAATTGGAAAATACACATAAATAAGTCGCGGATCACCAAATCCTTAATCGGTTTCTTTTTGAGCAGGAACATAAAAATGTGAATGTTAAAATGAAAGTTCTTAAAGATAAAATAAGAATCAATGGTTCATCTCAAAGAAACTTAAACTTAATGATTCTTTCGAAGATCTGGAAACAAGAAAAAAAAAAAAGATCAATTTACTGTGACATACCTCGCCATTTACTTACAACAGATGATGCTGAAATATTGAAAAAAGTGGTCTTACACTCTGTTGCAACAGCCTTTGCAAGCATTGTCTGTAATATCAAAATTCAATTTCTTTATTGCCTCGTGTCAATGAAGAAGTTAAGATTGAAATGCATTTGCATCGTAACAAATAATTTCCCCTTCCTAAACAATTTCTTTTCTCATGTCACAAGGTGAAAAAGACCTGTCACATGGACAAGCTTAAAACTTAATATCGCACATCAGTTGATTTTGGCAAGGCCAACACAGAGAAACATCCTTGCACCAATGGTCACAGTAGTACTCTATCACATGGAACATCATACAGAAACACACGACGTAATTGAAATTTTGATTGATGAGGTGATTGGTTCATTGTGCAGAACAGCTCCGCACTACAGTGTCTAATGTCAATCATCTACGTAGTCACTTTATTTATCTATGTCCAATATTTTGTTCATAGAATACAGAAGTGAAAAAACCATGCTCAGAATACAGCTATCAAGAGATAAAATACAAATATAATTGGGTAATGACGACAGTAGGCCAAAGATACTGCAATTTCCTGATCATGCCAGTAAACAAAAAGAAAAATGGAAAACTACTAATAACATAAATCACGTACTTGTTATGTATATTGAAATGTATACATTCAAATCTTCTCCTCAAGTTAACTTATTTGGAACAAAGCAACTTTTCATGCTTGAAGAAAATAATTCGACTAGAAAGATGACAACTGGGCAACTAGTCAAAGCAATATGAATGATAACTTTCCAATGGGAAGGTATATATTGCTAAAGCACAGAAACATAGAAAAATAAATGATAACTCTTAATGAACTAATTACAAACCTTTCCAGTTCCTGGAGGGCCAAAAAGGAGAATACCCTTCCATGGTGATAAAAGACCAGTAAAGTACCTGGGGAAAGAGGGAAATCAGAGACACTTGCAGAATGATATTGTTTCAGACCTCAGAGTTTTTCCACATAAAATTTCTTATATCCAACAAATTTTAGTTAACAAATTGGCCGCTAAGAGTTTCCTTTAAACATATCAGTAGATGCACTTATTATATTACATTTTCATTTTGGAAAGATTACTGTTTGGTTGTCCACAGAATTATTCCGATAGATCTCTGAAGCCTGTATAGATAAACTTAAATCATCCCTTACCAGAAAAAAATAAGATCAGCAATCAGCAAAGTTTACTAAGCAAATTAAGTTACAAACTGGTTTGAGTGTCATCGACTCATCATTAACAGATACCATCAAACCATGCTTCATAAATAACTCGAACTGAAAAAGAAAAGAATGAAAAAAGGAGACAAATTTCAATAACAATGAACGTTATTTTGGATGTGAAACATCAGTGCAAATCTATACCTATAGTTCTTCATGGTAACAAGTATTAAAATACTATCAAGTTCGTTTCTGTATTAGGATACCCTCGTTAATAGAATGCTGGGTGCAAAGTTATAAGACCTACTTGGGATATTTAATTGGCATGACAACTGCTTCTTTGAGTAAGCGTTTGGCGTTCTCCAGACCTTTGATGCTCTCCCACGTAACATCTTGACTGTCCCGAACTATGTCCCTGCACAATGTGATGTAAGACATTAAGAGAAACATAAAAGAGTTGCCAAACAATTAAACTTTCATAGCCTTGACCAACCAAATAATAGCTATCCAATTACTGTAGCCATTTTCCATGTGAAACTCAGTGGTGCACATTACCTACATAAACTCTCTGCTAAAGAACGTGTCTCTGCAGAATCAAAAGCTGGAAGGAGCGACTTTTGCCTGCAAAGATGAGCAATAAAATCATCGATTATTTGAGGAAAGAGGAGATATCAGCATTAACTGGAAAGGGAAAAAAAAAAAATCAACTTCTAAGAACCACTGTCCCAATGATTCTAATTAATGACTTTGTTGGCATCCTAGAACACTCAAATCTACCTTAGAAACTGGGTAAAGATATATCAGATGAAATTTCAATGTGATATTCACTCTATGTTGGAAACTTTGAAATTTTAGGCAATTAGACTCGGTTAGACTACTGCCTAACTGATTCAACTAATTTCTAGCTCTCTCATATAACAGTACAATTGACCATAGGATAAGAGTCAAGAATGATACTAGGAACCATTTGCGCACCGAATTAAAAACTTAGATATCGTCCTAAGTTGGACATGCAATGATATTTAATTTAGAGTCTCAAGTTCAACAAAGCGAAACTGTATACATTTTCATCATATTACAACAAATGCAACATGTACACTTCCAAAGATTCAACGAAAACATACGGTACTGCTGCATGTCCATTCGACAAAACACCGTTCGACTGAGCCAAGCTTCTTCCCTACAAGCAAATGACACGAAGTTTAAGTCAAACTTTATCAAAACTATGGCATTACCAATTGACCACACGATGAATAAGCAAAAAAATTACCTGATTAAACTGCTCATAGATGGCCAAGCTGGATGTGTTCGCAGGGGCGCTTCCATTCACTACTACAGCCGGAGAATTCGAAGTCCCATTGCTCGTAACCGATCGATCAGCGGAATGGCCGTTTTGCGATTCCGGCAACCTCTTTCTACCAAACTTGGCATCATAAAACATTTTAAAATCCTAGAAATACACAATAGTAGCTGAAATAAATGCACGATTCTTAATCCGA
>JAFMPE010126504.1:364-11019 GCA_024759925.1 Ficus religiosa | reverse complement strand
CACTTTCAGCAAGTTCAACTACCACGAGTACGACACACTCGGAGCTCACAAAATACTTAGATACAGATTTTTCACTGCTAGACTCAACTACAAATACTGAAGATTTTAAAATTTTAGATTGGTGGAGGTTGCAGTCGACAAATTTTCCAGTGCTTTCCCGTGTAGCACGTGACATCTTAACTATTCATGTTTCGATAGTTTCGATAGTTTTTTTTTTTAACCGTTGTGGTATATGAAGTGCGGGAATTTTAAAAAATTTTACAAAATTTTTAAAAAATCTTCAAAATTTTTAAAAAAATATTTAAAAAATAGGATACCACAATGGGCTCAAAAACCGTCATGGTATCCGAGGATACCACGACGGTTTTCAAGAAACCGTCATGGTAACCGAGGGTACAACGATGGTTTTTTAGACCGCTATGCCACGACAATTTTTTAAAAACTGTCGTGGTATCTATTCCGGAAAATTTTAAAAATTATTTGTAAAGTGTGCGCGCATGCATGTGGACCAAATTTTTGGTATAAAAACAAAATAAAAACCTCTTTCCCTTCACTTTCTCTCTCCAATTTTTGGTATCTCCCTCCATTCTCTCTCTTTGCTTACCTTGCATCCTTCATTGTCTCTCTTGGCTCCCATCTCCATTCTCTCTTTCCTCACCGTCGCCACCTCGTCTCCCTCTCTCCTCGCTGTCGCCACCTCATCTCCCTCTCTCTTTCCTCACCCTCTCTCTCGTTGTCGCCACCTCATCTCCCTCTCTCTTTCCTCGCCCTCTCTCTTTCCTTGCCGTTGCCACCTACAATCTCTTGGTGGTTTGTCACTGTCACCTACATCGTCGCCGATTGACCCGCCCATACCCATACTCGAGTACACTGTAAGTTTTCGGTCTCTCTTTCACCAAACGGTTGCTGGAAGTGAATTTGGTTCATTGTAAACCTTCATTTTAGGTGATTGTTGATTGTTATTGTGATTTTGGGTGATTTTTTTCACTTCAAAAGTGTTGCTTTTGCATGTTAAATTTATGCACACTACATGTTCGACCAAATGCCTATTTGATGTGAGACTTAGTTTTGCTTTGTTGTACAATGGTTGGGTGAGGCGACGGTTTACCAAATTTCCGGAGAAAAATTGTTGAATTTGTTTATAGTTAATTTGGGAATTTTCCATCCAAAATCCATCCCTTACACCTTCGGTGATTGTTGATTGTGGCCATGATTTAGATTACTTTAAAATTGCTTGGGTAAGTCACGGATTCGACAATTTTCCAGAAAAAGTGTTGATTTTGTGACTTATATGTTAGCATTTGACATGTTCGATAAAATGCTTATTTGAGTTTGAATTATTGTTAGATTGAATTAAATTGATTGGGTTATGCACAGATTTGGCTATTTTATGGAAAAATTGTTGATGTTGTGACTTAAATATTTGTATATGACATGTTCAATGAAATGCCTTTTTGAGTTAGAAATAGTTTTAGATTGAAGTAAATTGCTTGGGTAAGGCATGGATTCGACAATTTTCCAGAAAAAGTGTTGATTTTGTGACTTATATGTTAGCATATGACATGTTTGATAAAATGCCTCTTTGATTAAGTTGTGTGTCATTTCCGTAATTAATTAAGTATAAACCTATGTTTAATATGCACAGATTTACAATGATTTAATGTATGCTTTCGGTTATTTTTTATGGGTTTGGCTGCCAGGATTTTATAAAGATTTAATGACAAAGATTTTTTGTTTTGTAACGTGTTTCGGTGCGGAGTTGCTTTAGATTGATTTAAAATGATGCAAGATCACGAGGAGGAACACTCAACTCAAACTCAAATTGGAAAACCACGATGAACCAACTTACCTAGATTCAATCCCGATGAAGATGGGAAACGAAGAGCAACTCTTATGAGAAGAGTCGACTAAGTTAGGACAAAGGGAGAACAAATTGAAGTTTCATTCGATGCGAAAGGGCAACCAATAGGGAAGGAAAGAGATGCATTATAGAGTTAGATTGGAGTGCTTGCTTAAGAGCACATACCCATTTGGATATCTGACTTTAGAAGTGTAGATTTAGCCCAAAGGAAAGAAAGAATGTGGGTGGAAATCGCAACTTCTTTCACTGTAGAGCTATCGTTTAAAAAACAAGCTTTAAACTCATGTGCAGAATCAGTAAAAAATTTCAGATATGATCTTTACCAAGCTTGTATAAGGGATAATATTAACGAAGAAAATGTGTGGCAACGACCGCCAAAAATGGTTCACAATTACCCTACCATCAGCCAGGATGATTGGGAAAAATTCATTGAATATTGTCGGACCCCAGAATTCAAAAGACTATCCGAACAAGAAAGTGAGATAAGAAAGAAGAGTAAATACGAATCAACCGAGAGTCGAGACGGATATAAGAAACATGACCAAGCACATGTACATGAATTACTTAGACAAAATGTGCAAATGGTATGTTGTACTTCCAATTTCTTCTTTTATGTTTACGAACAGTATTTATTAAAATGCAGTTCAAAAAGACGGGAAAATGGGCAGAGCAGTAGATAGTTGGCTAGGCATGCGTGTCAAACCCGATGGATCGTTCAAGAATGAAAGATTTAAAATTATTGCCGATACAATAGTAAGTTTTCAAATCCATTTAAAATATATTCATCCCGCACACTCCTTTCTGTCTACGAAGTCATAACATATTCCATAATTGTTACAAGATGACTTTAGTGAACAACAGACACAAGCAAGTTTCGAATCTGTAGGGACAGATGACATATTGACCAAGGCATTAGACAATGCCGAGCATTCGGGTCAGATTCGGGGTCAATCTACGTTTGTCAAGCAGTCACAATACTTCAACATTGTGCCAAGTTCAAGGGAAAATGCTAAAGTCTTGGATATGAAATGGTAGCTTGCCGTATTAGAAAGAATCGTACAGGAATGTTGTACGAAGCACGGTATCAACCGAGAGACTATGGCTGAGGAGCCGATCGCACCGACAGTTGATCAACACAACAGCTTCAAGGCTAGATGCACTGTGAATGAAAAAGAAGCTAAGGCGTCGGATCCAAAGCCTATGCCGAACGCAAGTAAGGAATGCCAGTTATTTCTTCCTGATTTAATTAACGAAGAAAATGTGCTTGTTACAAGCGGCAGGGCTTACATGGACTGTGTTCCAATTGACACAGTCCATGGGATTCCTTTAGGTGAGGAGAATTTCAAGTGACAATTGCAATCCCAAAACTAAAAGGTGCACCCCTACTTATTCCGACGTACGAAGCCACATGTATTGAAGAAGCTGTCGGTGAGTTTGTTGTTTGGCCAAAAAAAATTAGTCATCGTTCAAACAAGTTTGAGCCAGGCAAGCCAAGGTCCCAGTCATACTACTGACCAAGAAGCTGAGGGAAGCAAACGAACCAAAAAGAGAGTAGGGAGGAAGAAAATACGGTCATAACCGGAGGTACAACAACAATCGGTGCAACAAGAAATGCCTTTGTTCGAC
Organism: Ficus religiosa; assembly: GCA_024759925.1. Lineage (NCBI taxonomy): Eukaryota > Viridiplantae > Streptophyta > Magnoliopsida > Rosales > Moraceae > Ficus > Ficus religiosa. The sequence continues at coordinate 7,532 of JAFMPE010126504.1, read as the reverse complement.
CTTAATGAAATTCCCTTTGAATTGAGACTTTTGGCATATTACGCACAAAATTCCTTACATGACGGTACCCAAATAATGTGCCCACTACAACAATTCGTGATTGGCGATGACATGTCCAAATATATTAGGTTTGAAGATGCTACCATTTCATAACTTTTAAATAAATCAGTGCAAACAGCATAATAGTTTACATCAGGTAATACATTTACCCTTAAACAATTTAATTATTTATCGTTAACAATCTTATATATGTTGTTTTTGCGTAACAAGTGTGTCTAATTTTTTTTACAGATACTTAATGGATTATTGTGCAAGAGCAGATATGGATCAACGGTTCGAGTTTATTTCTCCAGTCCTCATCTCACCAGTTCAACAAAATGTAGATCACGCCGCCTAGGCCGATTATATTCTAAGGATCTTAACAAATGCTCCAATGGGAAAGCTGTTTCTAATGCCATATAACAGTGGCCAAATTGGATCTTGGTAGTTATTGATCTGTGGGATGACTCGGTCCTATATTTTAATCCTCTCGGAAACGAATTAGGTGATGATTTTAAAGAACTAATTACAACGTAAGTATTCTTTGATGTTCATATTTCTGAGTCTATGCATACAATAATTGTTGTTGTAATTGTTTTGAAATTTGTCAAATTGTTGGGGCACTTAACGATTGGAAATTGTTGGTGGGAAGAGGAATAAGACAGTGACGCAACTACCAGACATTGATTGATACTGTTCGATGTCCAATACATGAAGGTTATGTAAAGTGCAGTTATTTTGTGTCAGCTTTCATACGAGAAATAGCCCTCACTGTTGATGGACTAGCCGCCCTTCAAACCAAGGATTTTTATATTGATGCTGACATGAGTTTGGTTAGGCAAGAGTGGGCTACATTTGTTATGCGGTTTATACAATATTGACTAAAACAATATATCAATTTTGTACTCTATGCATATTAATTATTGTACATTATGATATAAGTAATTACAGATTATATTTATCATTTTATGCTTGGGTGTGTAATAATGGATAACATATGAGATTTGCCATCCATGGGGAATGAAATGAATTCGCATAAATTTTTTTTTTCTAACCACAACGGTTACGATGACTATCGTGGAATCCAACCTACCACGACGGTTTTCCCAGGGAAACCGTCTTGGTAGATTGGATACCATGACCGTTTTTTATTTTTTTTTTTTTTTTTTTTTGTAAAACCATCGTGGTATTTTTTAAAATCTTTAGGGAAGCCATTGTGGTAGGTTGGATACCACGACGGGTTTTTTTTTTTTTTTTTTGTAAAACCGTCATGGTATTTTCTTAAATGTTCACATTTAAGCCCTATTTTCCCCCATTACACGATGGTTAAAAAACCATAATGGAATCTTAAAAGATTCCACGACCCTGGATTACATGACGGTTAGAAAACCATCGTGATAGTGTTACCATGACGGTTAAAAACCGTCGTAGAATCTACATTCTGTAGTAGTGAGCTGTGGATTAATTTGATGATAATTGTTACTGAGAAGATTATGTTGCTAGATAATGTTAAAAATGTGGATAATATCTTGTGGATTTGAATTTAAATGAAAAATCTGATTTAGGTAGGAATTCTAATCCTATTCAAATTAGAATTTCAAAAATTAAATGGAAAATCTAATTTAGATATGATTTCTAATCCTATTCAACTTAGAGTTTAAAATATCTAAAGATTTTCAAAAGATCACATTTTTAATCAGGGAGATGTTCATTGAATATTTTTTAATCGAAGAGATATTTATTGAAGATATTTTGAAGATTATGAGCAGCCAAATTCGGATTATGAAGATCTAAATATGTGAATTTCAAAGTGTTCCGCAAAGTGTTGTAACAAACCATGAAACACTTTGAAATTTGAATTATTTCTAATCTGAGATCTATATGGAGATTTGATGTTGCTACTTATCTAAAGTTTACAAAACAGTTTGCAAAGTGTAGAGCACATAGTTATTCACGTGGATCTTGAGACTTTGAAGTTTTGGTGTTTTATCTTTCTTCGGGAGAAGAATTTCTAGTCTTTAGGAGGAGACGTTATCATTCTTTAGGAGAAGAATTTGGAGTCTTCCGAAGGAGAAATTATTGTTCTTCGGGAGAAGAACTTGAAGCTTTCGGGAGAAGGCATTTTCAGTTGAAGATAATTTAATGACAAGACGAATGGTGCTCGCTGAATAGATATGGCTAATAAGTTCAAGACGACCGGCGACAATAGGAAGATGGAGTCTTTAGGTTGTATTAGTTCAAGAGTGCTTGTAATCATTTGATATTAGTGGATTATTTGATAGATGGGCATGGCCACAAAGAGAAGGTGTGTCCAAACCTCGTAAAAACTGCTTGTGTCTTTTATTTATTTACGCTTTCAATAATTTAATTAAATCCAGTAATTTATAAAAATGAATCTTACAATTGGTATGAAAGTGGATTACTAACGTTTTTGTTTCATAATAGATCTTGGAGACTAATCCATTTTATAGGTATGGATTTCCTACGGGAAGAAGGCTCGGATTCATGCTCACCACTACTGGATGGAACAAATTATCCTTATTGGAAGGCTCGGATGAAAAAGCTCTTGATGAAAAAGCTTGGTATTCTTTTCTGACTGGTTGGGCATATCCCACCAAAACTGATGATGATGGGAATATTATTTCCAAACCTAAAAAGACTTGGTCTACTGTTGCGGATCGGCATGCCAATTACAACTGTAAGGCATGGAATGCTACTTTCAATGCGGTTGATGCTAACCAATTCAAGCTCATCTCTACTTGCGAAAGTGCTAAGGCTGCTTGGAAGATCTTGGAGACTGCTTATGAAGGAACATTTGCGGTGAAAATGTCAAAGCTCAAATGATTAGCTACTCGGTTCGACAATCTATAGATGATGGAGAGTGAAACTAGTGCCGAATATATTGCCAAAATTTGTGATATAGCAAATAAGGCATTTGCACTTGAAGAGAAATATTTTGAGACCAAGCTTATGACTAAAGTCTTTAGATCACTTCCTGAAAGGTTTGCCTACAAGGTCACTAACATAGAAGAAGCCCGAGACATGAGCATGATGAGACTAGATGAAATTTATGCACTCGTTGCAAACTTTTGAGATGAACATGAAGTACAACAAGAAGGTGAAAATCATAGCTCTTCAGGCCGAAGTCCAAAAATTGACCCGGGAAAAAGACATTGAAGATGATAGAGACTTGACCGAATCATTTGCCTTGATTACTAAAAATTTAGGCAAAATTTTGGCAAGTCTAATAATTCTCATAAAGGAAAAGTTGCTACAAATACCTTTGATTCCAGGGGAAAAAAAAAAAAAAAAGTAAAGGAATCCAATGTTGTGAGTGTGAAGGCCTCTGGCATTTTCAATCCAAGTATGCAAATATCTTAAGAAAAGGGGTAAATCACTTAATACCACTTGGAGTGATGAGGAATCTAAAGGTAGCCAGGAGTATGATGAAGATGAAGTGATCAACCATGTTGCTTTCAATACTATGATTGATCAAGATGTTATGAAGGATTATGCCATCACTGTTGCAACACCTACTGTAACATTGGGTACTATTGCAATACCTCTTACAGCATCGTCTGCAATAGAAGCTGAATTTGATGATTCTGGACTTGATTGTAGCAATGATAATGATCTGAGTGATGAAGACTTCCAAAAGGCCTATCAAGAGATGTACTCCAAGTGGATCTAGTTGTTTAAACTAAACAAGAAATTGGAGGATCGTGTGACTGAATCAATTAAAAAGAGAGACACTATAAAGAGGGCCATGATCAACTATGAACTTCAAGCAACTGAAAAGGATAAGAAACTTCAAGAGACTTGCACTCAATTGGAGGAAACACATAAGTCATTAAAGATACTTAACTCTAGATCGGCCAAACTGGATCACATTCTTTCTATTGGAAAATCATGCGATGATCATCGTGGCCTAGGCTACATGGGTGAATCTTCTTCATCAAAGACCATGTTTGTCAAAAGTACACCTATTTGTGAACATACCATGTTTGTCAAAGATACACCTATTCATGAACATAGTCCTCAATTAGGTATGAATTCTGAACCTAAACCTCCTAGGTGTAAACGTAAGAGGTTCGTTCCTACTTGCCATAATTGCAGTTTTCTGGGTCATATTAGGCCTAGATGTTTCAAGTACTTGAATGCTTTTAAGTGAGTAATGATTTTTAACCCACCAAATTTCGCTAAGTCTAGATTTGCACCTAAGTTGAATTGTATTCATCCATTATTATAGTAACAATTATATTCATAATTAATGATTAATTAATCTCTAATTACTCGTGCATTTTAATTATATAGTTACTCAAAATAATTATATTGCTTACGCAACTAATAGTCACTTATTAGCTCTTATAATTAATTAATTACTTTAATTTAACATAATTATACTTTGTCATATATTTATTAGCTTATTAATTTATTTCTTAATTAGTTAGTTAATCTACATCACACCCTAATAGGTTGTCTTCCGTTTAATATTGGGCTTGTTAGGCCCAATCCCATTAGCTATAGCCCTTAAGTTAGGCTAAAGTAGTCTCTTGTTATATGTCTAGTAATCTTCTAGTTTAGTTTATCTTGGTCCATCTAAAAACTTGCAATTCAACTTTATAGAGTTACAAATTTTGACACTTGGTTGATCATACACTTAATACCAAATAATTTCATCAATTTTTGTGTGCATGTGTTATGACTTACCCTTATGTCACATTTTTAATGTTTAATCATTTTGTTGGTGTGAGATCTTAAATTGTAAGATTTATTTAAATTTGTGTATAATTCCGTTCTAAACATTTGATGACACATTGGAAAGCTAAAAAGTATCTAGTTTATGTCCTTATAATTTATTTTCCAAAATATTAAGTTTCAGACCTTAATATGGATGTTTTGCTGAGTGTCCTATATTAAAATCTTGGTATACTCTATGGCAAGTTAATTTTGGTTATTTACTAAAAATCATGTACACATTCGTTTTAAACGTAAGATAGCTCATTTTAAAGCTTAGGATGTCTACTTTACAACTATAAAGTTATTTCATAAGTAATTGAGTTTTACATGCCGTATAACGAGTTTTGTTACTGTTGGTCTCAATTATATACCATACACCAAGATTTGTAGTTAAATTAGCAAAATCATAACAATTCACTCACAAGTCCAAATAAGGCAAATGATATGTCATTAGAAAGTTTATAATGTCTAATTTATACATCTAAAACAGTTTTGCAAAATATTATGGTTTCCTAATCCAAAACATACAAAACCCGTGGCTGGTATAGGTTTCTAGAAAAACCTCTTGGTTCATAGTCTTAACTTTTAAATTTTACCAAAAATTGCATAATTGTCCATTTGAGTCACAAGATACCTTGTTCCAAAGCTTAAAGGATCTAGTTTTTAGATATATAACTTATAATCCAAAATTTTGAGTATAAGGGGGGTTCTGATTTCATAAAACCCATGTCTCTATTGTATCCCAAAGGTCCCTTTTCTTTCTAGTTTTTATATCACAAATTCAAATGAACATAACTTGAGACATACATAAGCAAAACAAGTGATTCCAAAGTCCAAAATGAAGCTTATTTACTGTAGAATCTTATTTATTTTTCATACCAAAGTTTCTAACTCATGCCATATTATCACAACAATTACGATCTCTAACGAAGTTCTTAGATCTTACCGAAATGTTCCGTGGATCCTCTAAGACCTCGAACCTCCAAATTTCTACTCAAAACCTTTTCCTAGGTAAGAAAAAGTCTAACATTAAGATTCTAACTACATAACATTTTTTAGTTCTCTAAAAATGACTAAAAACAAAGAGAACCACTAGGTTACCTCTAGTAACACGGCCTCTAACTCCACTTCACACTTCTTCAAACTTGATAATGGGGTTGCTTGGACCTTGAAACTGGAGGGAGAAGGGTGCTAGGGGTGTTAGAGAATGGAGAATAGTGTTGGTGATTTTTTAGGCTTGTTGGCGGCCAGAGAAACTAGGTTTTTGAGCTTAACTTGTTTGAGAATGAAATGAAACAATAGGGGTATTTTCAGCCAATGCATACTTTAAAAATGGCTATATTTTGAGGGCTAAAAGTGGAAAATATTGGCTAATTTCCACCTTGCATTGTCGTCACTTTAAGGGAGGAGGTTGGTGTGAAATTTTGTTGTACCAAGTGGAAGAAAAAGGGTCATTATCAAGTGTACCTTGTGTATGTTATTTTGCCTAAACAACCCACACTATTTCTTGTTTGATGTTGCATGCATGTACAACATTCCCTTTTCATCTTAATTCAAAACTCCGTCTTGCTTTTGTTGACTAACGAATCTAATCCTCCCTCTAACTCTCCCATTTTCTTTTTTGTTTTTCCTTTTTGCAATTTTCCAACCAATTGTAAGAACCCAAAATTTTGATAACCTATGATTTCCTTAGAAATAAGGAAAATCTAAGATTTTATCATGTATGACGATATGAAACTCATGATTTGAGTTAAATATCAGTATATGTTTGAGTTCTCGTTAAATTAGCTACGAGGCTCAAAAATGGTTTGCTTAAGCAATATAAGGCCTTTTTGGGAAAATTGAGCAAATAATTGGCTCTTGTGGGCTATATGCAAATTCAAGAAAGAATTATATATATGTGTGTGGTTAGTCCACACTACAAAAAAAAAAAAAAAGAAAGAAAGAAATATATGTATGTATATATGTATATAATATGTGTGGTGGTATTGGTAACATGTGGTCAGTTTCCACACGTTCAAAGAAGAGAAAAAAAAAAAAAAAAAGAAGGAGAATTAATAAAGAAGAGAAAAGAAAAGAGATTAATAAGGAAGAGAATAATTATCAGTAGCCAATTTTGTTTTTTCCTTCTTTCTTTTCTTCTTCGTGCGTCTCTCTCTCTCTCTTTCTTTTCCATTTTCGCTCGTCTCTCTCTCCGTTCACACCCGTTGCTGCCTTCGTCGAAGGTCACGTCTCCGGCCAGCCACCACCGCACGCGCCGGTGAACCTTGCAACCCATCACCCGAGCGTCCATTCGCCGGAGTTTGGCCGCGTCACTCGCCGCCGTTCGCCGGAAAAATGCTAGGAAAGTTTCGGTAACATAAACTTTCAAGCATGATTTCGGTGTGAT
>JAFMPE010126493.1:6879-17507 GCA_024759925.1 Ficus religiosa | reverse complement strand
TTTTAGAAAAAGATAAAAATTAAGATAAAAAAATATAGTTTAGTTGGAGTTAAACTAATTTATCAAAAAGAGCATAAGTTATATATTAGTAAAATTTATCTTAAATATTTTAAAGCTCGTTAAATCTATTTAAAAATTTGCTTACATCTTTTTCGGTATCACGGTGGATTCTATATATTCATGATTAAAATGGATTATATTGTCTTATTTCTTGCTTCATATTATTTAGTTAGCCATGGTTTAACTTAATTCACTATTTGAATAGAAATAGACATATTTGAATAAAAATAGACATCTTGTAGTTTGGAGTAATTTTTCCGCCATTGATCATATCTTGAGATATTTTCATATCTGTTAAAAAAAAAAAAAAAAAAAAAGGACAAAACAAGGGGGGAAGGTAATACGGATATGGCTAAAACGAAACGACAAAAGAATGAAAAGCGGCAATAATTTGACAAACGACAAAAAAATCAGAAATTGACGGTCAGTCAGTCTTAAAAGCCCATATAAAAAAAAAAAAAAAAAAGACACGAAAACGACAACAAAATATAAACGACAAAAAACCAGAAATTGATGGTTAGTCTTAAACGCCAATAGGCAATAAAGAACGAAGAAGGCACGAATACGACAACAAAATAAAAACGACATCTATTTAGAAACGACAAAATAACATGAGTCGTAAGCCCACATTCCAGCAAACTCTGGGCCTTGGATCCCTTTTTGGGCTATCGTCCAAACAACGGTTGTTAGGGTTGAAGGCTTATCATATCCATGGACGAGGATTAGGGCAGGGCAGGCTGGTGTTCTGTAACTCGGAGCAGTTCCCACCTTATCCAGGACAACTTTATTCCCGACTCCGACTCTCCCAGAATTCGCACACACTCCACATCCCCACTTCCAGCTCGTCTCCAATCCAACTCCAAGGTGAGACATGAAAGTTTTTATGTTATTATTTTCTCTCTCTCTCTCTCTCTGTAATTTTTGGTTTTCTGTAACGTAACTAATCCTTGTAACGTGAAATTCACCAACTTTACCTTAAATTCCGGGAAAACCACGAACTTGTTGTTTTCGAATGTTTTTGATGAGTCTTTTTGATATTAAATCGTAGAAGAAGAAATGGGTGTTCGTTCACGAAGTGGAAGTGATCGGCTGAGAACAGTTTGGACGCCTGAGATGGACCGGTTCTTCATTGATCTAATGTTGGATCAGGTCAAGAAAGGTAACAAATTTGACGACCATTTGTTCAGCAAACGTGCGTGGAAGCACATGACGTCGTTGTTCAATTCCAACTTCAAGTTTCAGTACGAGAAAGATGTTCTCAAGAACCGGCACAAGACGCTGAGGAGCCTGTATAAGGCTGTCAAGAATCTGCTTGACCAGACTGGCTTTTCCTGGGATGAAACCCGCCAAATGGTGACTGCTGAGAATCATGTCTGGGATGAATATATCAAGGTGACATTATTCTGACATAATTTGATCATAAATTTATAAGTTCATCATCACCGGAACGAGGAATTTGCTGGAATGACAACGTTGTGCAGTGTGAATTCAAGATGTGCCGAAGTTATATTGCAAAATAAAATCTTTGAAAAGTCTGTTATGCAAATGAGATTTATCGTTAGGTCGTTTTTACAAAGCACTTGGAATAAACGCGTGTATTGTAATTGCAGGCACACCCAGATGCTCGTTCGTTCAGAATTAAGACCATTCCTTATTACAACGACTTGTGTTTGATATACAAAGATGCAGCAGCTCCAGAGCCAAAAGGTAATTAAATATAAAATAATTCCATTTATCATCACCAGTGATTATCATAACACATTTTTAATTAGTTACAACTCACAGATTATGACATAGAGAGTTGAACAGTTGTACATGTTAATCTTGAACTGATTGAAAAGACACGAACTGACACACTATTATAGATTAATCTTTAATTGGCAGAAAAGCCATAGCAGTTTTCGTAAAAATATGCTTTGGACTAATTATCATCTACTCCGTTGAAATTGGAATTGTATAATGATGGTGATAAAACTAGGTGACATTGTAGCAGAGGAATTGTTGATTTCTTGCGAGAAAGGACCAAGCGAAGTCATGCAGCTAAGGGATGTTTGTGGCGATGGGGAAACGCTGCCTCTTCATGATATCACGATTGATGAAGATTATGGAATCTCTATGTCAGAGAAAGACACCGATCTTGATCTTTCTTCGCAGGCTACACTGCCAAATACTAGTGTAACCACGCTAGGAAATCGTTCCAGAACTTATTGGCAGCCGCCTATGGACCGGTACTTCATCGATCTTATGCTGGATCAGGTGCAGAAAGGCAGCAGGATCGACGGCGTGTTCCGCAAACAAGCATGGATGGAGATGATCGCGGCATTTAATGCCAAGTTTGGATTCAGTTATGACTTGGATGTTCTTAAGAACAGGTACAAAACTCTGAGAAGGCAATACCAGGTTATCAAGAATCTCCTTGACTTGGATGGTTTCGTTTGGGACGATGCGCGCCAAATGGTCACTGCTGACGATTATGTCTGGCAAGATTATATCAAGGTATTAGATATTTTCAACATATTAGTGATAAACATGGCCGTGTTGATGGTAGAATGTTCTAAACGAAGGTTTTAAATGATAAATTGCAGGCTCATACCGATGCAAGGCAGTTCATGACTCGACCTGTTCCTTACTACAAAGACTTGTGTGTGATATGTGATCCAAGTTCTGATGAAAGAGAGTGCTCTTCTAGTCAAGATTTAGAGCAGCAAAATGATGAAGAAGACACCAGGTCGCCAGCGACATCAATTTCTAACGGGTCTAGAAAGAACAAGCGTCAATTAGAGAACATGCCTTGTCTTTCCCATTCAAAAAGATCACGGGACAATGACGATGGAATGGCTAGCGCTATCCGTGAGATGGCCAGTGCAGTTTCTTCTATGTCAGACAGAAGGAAAAATGATGAGAACTCAATCCCAATAGAGAATGTGATAGAAGCAGTTCAGGCTTTGCCGGATATGGACGAGGACCTTGTGTTGGATGCATGCGATCTCCTAGAGGATGAAAAGAAATCGAAAACGTTCATGGCGTTGGATGTCAAGTTACGACGAAAGTGGTTGTTGAGAAAACTAAGACCAGAGACGTAGCTATTTGATTTCTTTTGTACATGGTTTTAATTTAATAGTGAATTAGTGGTCAAGGATATAGCTTTTAAAGTTTCCTTTTTCTTTTTTTTTTTCGACCCTTCTTCCTAGTCTCTTTTACAGAGCATGTGAAATCACGATACCGTTTAGAGTAATGATGAATATGATTTTCTTTTTAACCATGAATGCTAATGATGGGTAAAATAGTGTGAACTTTACTGTTTTACTGTAGGTTGCTTTTTTTTTTTTTTAAGAACCCTAACCAGTGATAATCTAGTTTTATTCTTTGTCATGAAACTGTTCTTTATATGCACACAAACACACAAACACAAACATGTGTTTCTTTGATTATCCATCACATAAGAAGAGTTGCTGACCGAAGAGGCACAAAAAGAGAGAGTAAAGGCTAAGACTTGCATTAACAATAGAAGCTTTATGGAAAGCTAGGAGACCAAGAGTCTGGCACTTTAGGAGCTTACATATTTATGATATATATATATATATATTATGCATGACATTGAATATCTACTTCTGACCTATTCTTGTTAATATATCAGTAAAACACTACTATATAAAACAGTGGCACTGAGCTCCTTCTGTAAAAATATGAGAACTGGGGCAGTCAGCTTCTTCCATTCCATTCATAAGCTATCATCCAGGATGGTTGACCATAGTAGACCCCGTACGAACTTGCATCTCTGTGCTTTCTCTTCTTGGTCCTTGTCTGATACAGGCAGTGGTGGTGGCTCGCTATTTCTGCAACACCAGACAAAAGTACACCTTAGCAAGAAATTTACATGGAATGCAGCCAAGGGCCGTTTGGGGGAACTTTTGGAGATTGAGTTTTAAAGGTTAGGTTGGAAATGTGTGTTTGGAGGGAGGAGATTTGGAAATACACTGTGATGTATAAAATAGTGCAAAATTTGAAATGTGTTCGGCAAAAAATACAAAATGGATATTGTTTTGTTCATCTCATCGTTGCGAGCATTTTGATACAAAAATCATCTCATTTCAATTTGAAAAGAGAAAATTATGGATTTTTAAAGTGAATTTTTTTGAAAATGGATGAGAGAGTGAATACGATGTAGAATTGGGAGTTTTGGAGTCTAGAAGGTGTTTGCCGTCTGGAGACTCACCCCAAGCAGGCCGTTATAAGGCTTGCTTTAGATGCAATTAGTTCTATAGAGTATCATTTTCAAAGGGTTTCAGAAACGACCATCTAGCAATCCGAATGTTCCAGAAACAATACTAACTTGGTTAAGAGGATATAAATAAGGGTATATGTGTAGCAGAATGATATCAGGAGACCTCCCTTCTGAGTTCTTGTTCTTCTACTGAATCATTTTTTTTCTCTCCTTTGGTTTCATTTCCATCATTTCAGCCGTGATTCTATTTCTCTTCCTGGTTATGTCTTTTCTATCTAGATTTTACCTCTTCTACATCTCCCATTGTTGTCCTACATCTATACAAGAGTTTTTTAAGGAAAATAAGTTTGACATACCCTTCTACATATGTTTCTTCCAAGCTTTGCTCTTCTATGACTACTTCCGCAGAAGAAGTAGACTGTAGATCATCTGACAGGTCGGAAGCAGATGCTTTTTGAAGGAACGACAACAGTGGATCAAGTGCCATCTTGGAGGTAGAAATTTGAGATGGCAAACCTCCAAAAATAGATCGAAAATGTTCATCTTGCAACTCCTTTCTCGAGAAAGAAGGGGTTGAGTACTCCCCTTTATGAGGTTTCAATTTGTGCTGACCGTAATCTCAGGTTAAGGAATCCATAGTATAATCTCAACACATCATAACAGTCAAACTAACAATTATTAGATCAAAGAAGCACGTAAGGAGAGACTAAAAAATTATGAGCTATAATTAACTCAAAAGACAGGTTCAAAAGTAAGTGGAATAACAAATCAAGTGGGGAAAAAAAACAGAAAAGAAAACAATGTAGTAAAAGTTAAAATCTAAAACTAAAAAAGGATATCTTAAGGAAGTTCACATGCTGTGTCGTAATGTGACCGAACATGTTCGTCCCCACCCTCGTCGCACAAACAGGACATACCTGGAAGTAAGTAAGATCAGTGTCACTTGTAAGCAAGTGGTCTAAAGCTTAATTACTTCAGACTAAAGTTATTATACTAGTGATAAATGGTAACAACAAGAATCAAGCCTAGATAAAGACAGAAAGCAGCTATGACACTGAAAATTCAGTGCATCAATTCCCAAGTATGAAGATCCATTCAACCAAAAGGTTTTACAACTAAAAGAAGCCTCCAAAACAGGCAAAGTTAACGCGGAAAGCCAACATGATGACCTATGATTTCATACAAAATACAACCACAATATATATAGATATATATAGTGAATGACTTTGTGTCAACCGACCATAAAGTTAAAACAGCCTTTCTAGTTTTTCTATTCAAGCCTTCCTAGTTTGGTTGTGCAAAAGTGATGGTGGTCTCGTGGGCTTTTAAATTGCTGTCGGAATACTTTTGCATCACCAAAAAGCTACAAAAACCCACATAAAGTCTAAAGCATACCATATTTGAAAAAGGGGGAATTTTTTTTTTTTTTTTTTTTTTCAAAATCTGCAGAATCCGATGACCACCCTCATAAGGTTCTTAAGCTATGAGGTTAAATTGCACATCAAAATCTCCGTTGTATCCACGAATTAAAGGAGGAATTATGTTTCGAAAATACATACCCCAGATTTTGCCTCCGAAGGATGCTCCTCATCTAAATGGAAACAAAGCCCAACCAAATCAAAATCCTCCGAGCAAAACGGGCACGGAAAGTCCAACTTTATATCTTCCTCTTCTCCATCAAAATCCTCGAACTCGACAAAGAAATCTGCAACCAAAAAAAAAAAAAAAAAAAACTCAAAATTCAGGACCAAAAAAAAAAAAAGACCTTTTGAGCTCTCATTAAAATTAATTAAAAAAAAAAAAAAAACCAACCAGGGTGAGACTTGAGCGTGGACTGATGATGATAAATTCTTGAAGCGGTAGAGAGACGACCGAAGCTCCAACCGTCACGTTCCATTGAATTTAACCGAAGAACAAAACAAAAACAAAATTACCAAGAAAAAAAAAAAAAGGTTTCTTTCCTTCAACTAGAGCTCGAGTTCGAAATAAATGATGAGTATTTGAAGATTTTGCAGAAGATCCCAAAAAATATTAAGACCGGCTTCTTCTCTTTCGCTGTCTCTCTATATAAGCGTGTGGGGTTTAAGGGCCAGAAGAAAAAATTAAAAAAAAAAAGGGCAAAAAAAAAAAAGGCCAGAAGTAAAAGACGTGGAAAAGACATAGGACCTTCGGTGTCTTTGTGGTTTGGATTCTTAGCAGACACGAATTCTATTTTTTATTTTACCGAAAGGTCCCTCAACTCCTACGTATTTATCATCAAATGTCCTTTAACCACCGTGAGGTCGACGATTCTGGATTTCGTTGTTAAGACTTTCGTGCCCTCTTGTTTCTCCTTCAATTACAGTGTTCTGTTTTTTCTCAGTTATGCTGGGGGTTGTTTTTGTCTTTTTAATACCTTTGTCGGTTTTGTTTTAATCGGGGCGTCGGCCCAGTTGGGAACAGGCCCGTCCGGAACACATTTGGCCCACTGAGGCCCACAAAAACTTCAGCCCGGTTTAACACTTTGTACTGTACGGGAAAAACGCGCAAATTAGCATCGTCCGGTGAATGCAAAAGTGCAATTCGACTCGGAAGATCGGACTGAGTCGACTCGTGATCGTGATCTTCTTGGATTCCCCAAAACCCTCGTGATTCGTGAACCTCAACTCGCCAGGGAATGGGATTCTCGGGTTTTTGTCTTGGAATTCTGACCTAGGTCCTCGATTTCAGGTTCAGAACAGCGAGTTTAGGTTTCAATCTCCGAGCATTTCGTTTCGGAGTTTGGTTTCTTGGTTGTTTAATTCTTGTTCCAATGGCGGCGAGGAATCGGACCGTGCAGTTCAGAAAGCATAGGGACGCCGTGAAGAGCGTGCGCGCTCCTTTGTCGTCGTCGTCGGCGGCGGCGGCGTCGGGTGGTCCGGTCATCGAAATGGTGAGCGCTTCGCTTCTCGGCCCGAATCGGTCTTCTTATGCTCCTCTTAGCACCAAAGAGCCAGGTCCTAGTTCTAGGTACGCATATCTTTTTTTTTTTTTTTTTTTTTTTTTTAAATTACTTTAAATCCTTGCCTTTTAAAGGACTAAATTTCATTTCTTTGTTGGAAAAATGATGGATTTGAAGTAATTCGATGAAAATAAGGTTATCATTTCACTGAAACTTTGGTTTTTGTTTAAATTATGGTTTGTACAAGAAAACAAGCATGTCATCCATGGCAGTCTCAAACCAAAAACCAGCGTTGGAAGAAAATTGACATACAAGGAAACTACTAGATCGATCATTTGCTCTTTTTAGCTTAGGGATTATATCTTTCTAGGTGTTTAGAATTTTGATATTTGCAAAATACTTAAAATCATATACACAATATGCTAATTGACCAGTAGAAATATGTTAATTCACCAAATTTCTTTATTTTATATCGTGGTTCGTCACTGCCGAGCTTGGTTGCGATTCTATTTGTTTCTTATTAAGTAGGGGGGTTTTGGCATTTTGTTCGTGCAATGTGGTTTATGCTTAGGAATTTTCCCAAGCATCCCTTCTGGTTTAGTATGCTTTTGATATATTAGCATCGTCTATGGTGCAGAAGAGATGCGTTTACTGTCGGTTTACCACCCGATTGGGTTGATGATTCTGAAGAAATAGCTACGAATATTCAACGAGCTCGGATCAAAATGGCTGAGTTAGTTAAGGTTCATGCGAAGGCTCTAATGCCCTCCTTCGGAGATGGAAGAGAAGATCAACGTACAATTGAGACTCTTACACAAGAGATTACGGATTTGTTGAGAAAGTCTGAGAAGAGATTACAGAAATTTTCGGCTAGTGGGTCCTCAGAGGACTCTAATGTTAGGAAAAACGTACAGGTATGGCTAAATGTTCAATCTGTAATCTCACTGAATTCCCCTGTCTTAAAGTAATTATTTCGTTATTATTATTATTATTATTATTTTTTATTAACTTAACATGTCTGTTTTTTCTGAATGTTTGCATTCATGTTTAATAGAATGGCATACTGCTTGTCCTCTGTTTAGTTGTCATTGGACTTGATAAAGACGAAACCTTGTCAAGATGTTCTCCGAAAGAAAATTCTGTCAACTATGTTCATATACTGACCCACTTTCGGATAATTTCTGGCAGCGATCACTTGCAACAGACCTTCAGAACCTCTCAATGGATCTGAGGAGAAAACAGTCGATGTACTTGAAACGTTTGCGGCAGCAAAAGGAGGTTCGTTCTATTAAAGTCTATTGAACTGTAACTGAATCTATTTAAAACTTTTTTCCCTCATTGGTCTGTTTGTTACACTTCGTGGTGCAGGGACATGATGGAGTTGACTTGGAGATGAACTTGAATGATAATAAATCTAGATTGGAAGTCGATGAATTTGGAGA
Organism: Ficus religiosa; assembly: GCA_024759925.1. Classification (NCBI taxonomy): domain Eukaryota; kingdom Viridiplantae; phylum Streptophyta; class Magnoliopsida; order Rosales; family Moraceae; genus Ficus; species Ficus religiosa. Next base: position 8,860 of record JAFMPE010126493.1, on the reverse strand, counting down.
CATGGTATGTTGTTTTCCTTTTTGTTCCACGGTTACTGGTTAGCTCTAAATGGATCTGTCTCGATGAAAAATTGATTTCTTGTAGAACTGTGGAGTTACCTTCTGGGTATATGACCTTCTGTGGACCAGTTTTAAAAACATTGCAAGATTCGTATTAAAACCTTTTTTTTTCCGTCTCCCTAATTTGAGAGACCATATGTGGTACGGCGAGTTGTTGTTTGTAGTTTCTAATGTTGCCGCTGTCTTTGAGAAATGAAACCTTCGGCCCAAGTCTGTTGCCTATTTCTTCGTGCTTGATTTAAGAATTTCTCTTTACCTGATCTGACTTGTTCAATAATGAATTTAGGGTTTTAATGACCACCAAATGGCTAAGCTAAAAAAGAGTGAGCATTTGACAGAGGAAAGGGAGAGAGAGATCAACCAGGTAACAAAAGTCTTGATTTGATGTTCATAGATCAAGTTGGTGTTTGCATTTCATTTTTCCTTTTACAAAAAACAGTTTTCTGCTTGCAGGTTGTCCAATCAGTTAATGAACTTGCTCAAATCTTGAAGGATCTCTCGGTTTTGGTGATCGATCAGGTTAATGCATCATCTTTGTACCTCGCCAAACAGACAGACTTCCTAATTCAAGCTGACTAACGAAGTTCCCATGTTCTGCCAGGGTACAATAGTGGATCGGATTGACTACAATGTTCAGAGTGTTTCCGTGTCAGTTGAGGAAGGTTTGAAACAGCTCGAGAAGGTTTGTTCTCGTTATCTCTCACACATTCACTGAATGCAGACTCGAGTTAAAAACTTAAAATTATCCTTGCAAACATATTGTTCTTATTCAAGTTTATTTGTAGGTAATTAGCTTCGTTATAGTGGATAGACCGATGCACTTAATATTATTTTGGTTTAATCTCATTTTGAGTCTCTGAACTATAGGCTGTTTGGTCCCTAGATTTTTAGGACGTCCCATAACGAGTCCCCGCCCTATAAAGTTGTATTAAATTAGTCCTGCTATCCATCATACTAATTAATTCTCAACGGAAGAATGCACACTTCATTCTTAATATAGTCATGCCTTAACACGTAGGTTTACAAAATGAACCTCACTGATCCGCACAGGGTCCTCATGTGCATTTCTGTTGGTATGAATAGTTAGATGGTTCTAGTGCCAAAATGATTAGTCCGGCTGTTAAATAGTTTTTATTTCGGGATTTTTGGGAATGCAGGCAGAGAGAACCCAGAAGCAAGGAGGAATGGTGAAGTGTGCAACAGTGCTGGTTATCATGTGCTTTGTCATGTTAGTCCTTTTGATACTCAAGACGATAATCGTGTGATTTTCACTAACAGCCTCTAACGAACATACTTAGTCATTTGTCACAAGTACATAGTACAGCGGAAACGAATTGGGATATCTCAGACTCTGATGCTTGTATTCCCTCTCCTCTGGCTGATTTAAGTTGCTGCTTTTCATTGTAATCGGTTGGTGTGAGAGAATGGCATAGAGAACAAATCGTTGATATAGGCCTTGCAATTTGAAAGACGGGCTCTGCAGCAGCATATGAATAGCTTTGTAACAATTCATTCATTCAAATTTTATATAGATATAGATATAGATATATATATATATATATATCAATCAATGAAAATTCATATTATTTGGTTAAGTTTCTTCTGTTTTCTTTGCTAAGTATACAATTCCCAGGATTCTTCATTTATGTTCTGGTTTATGGCATAGCGAACTGCATTGATACTTAAATAATTTTAGGGACGTCAATGGAAAGATACTTGATATAATTTTACTGTATATATATATTTCTCGTTTTCTAAGGTAAAAAAAAAAAAAAAAGGCACCGAACAGTGTTGAATATCAAGTTTTAACAATAAGTTTGCATATTTTTGGTCGGATGTGATTATTATGGTTTGGAGTCACTTATTTTATATATTCTATTAATTCTCCAACTCGTTGCCAACCTTTGTTTATTAAATTATA
>JAFMPE010126482.1:0-10630 GCA_024759925.1 Ficus religiosa | reverse complement strand
ATGGCGGTAATAACCGAAAGTGTGAAAAGGAGATTGACCGCCTCAACGGGTGTGCCCATCCAATGCTTGACTACTATTATCACAAAACGCCGATTTGCTCATCTTGTTGTGCTCTCATTCTCGACGTCCGAGACAAGTGCGGTCCCCGGGAGTGGTCTGACTTTTTTGCTCAGTGCCAAAGCTACTGCATGAACCAGCACTAGTCTCGCTTGTTCTTGTAGTTCTATATTGTCTAGGTTTTATTGTATTTTTTATTTGTTAATGGATTATTGCTTTTTTCAGTGACCTTTAGATTGGGGTTTTTGTTTTTCGGGTGTTGTGCCTTATGGATTTAATTCTAAGGGCTTTTTTTTTTTTTTCACAGCTTCACTTTTTTTTTTTTTTTTTAATTGAGAAATCATCTTTGTTATGAAGTTATTTTAATTTGTTTGGTTTTGAAATGACTTTTGGATGTGCAAGTAAATTGTGATTCTAGGAAGGCAATAATTTTTTGAGATGGTGTAATTTGTATAGATGTTGAATATGTATACTATATTATCGTTGATATTATAATAATTTTTTTCCCTTTAATTTGATTATAAAAAGAGGAATTTTGAAATTCGAATTCGAATTAATAAGACGAGAAGTCTCTGAACAAAAATATATATATATATATATATATCTAACTTCTAGGCAGTTCTTATTATTATTTTCTTAGGTAATCTAGAGAGATTTTTTTTTTTTTTTTTTGAAAAGATTTAGAGAGATATTCCACTCTATAAATGCATACATTTTCAAAAAATAATAACAATAATAATAAAGAACCATAATTTTGCGTCAAAATTCCTTTCCTGCAGGTAGTGCGAGTGCTTGGGAGGCTAGGTAGGGCAAAAGATGAAAAAGTTTTCAATTTTTGTTAGTTTTGTTCTTCACGTACGTTCCGTGCTTCATCAGATTTTCAAGTGGAGTCTGAAGGAACTCGTGCGAATTTTCTCTTGCATCTTCAACCATGCCTTGGCGGGATATTCAGCTTCATCGGTTTGAAGCGTCCTATCAGCCACTCTTGTTGCTGGACAATTGCCGAGGTCGCCAACTACTGTCCCAACAAATTGCAGCCTTTTCTGTTTCATCAAAGTTAAGAAGAGTTGCATTATTGCAAATAAAAAATCACCAACCCCAGCGCCTCCATCCGATGGTGGCGATACAGGCTCAACTCCGCCCCCTGCGCCACCCTCCAATGGTACTAATATAGGCACAACTCGACCACCGGCTCTGAGCAAACAGACACCACCACCAGCAGTACCACCTTCAAATGGCGGTAACAATCAAATTGTGACGACGATGACTGCCTAAAGGCGTGCGTGTTAGCTCATCTTGTTGCGCTCTCATTCTCGACGCCCGAGAATAGTGCAGTCCCAAGGACTGGTCAGACATTTTTATACAGTGCCAAGGCTACAGCATGAACCAGCACTAGTCTCGCTTGTTCTTGCAGTTCTTTATTGTTAGGTTTAATTTATAGTTCGCTTTATTTGTCAGTGGATAATTGCTTTATTTGGTTACCTTTAGATTAGGGGTTTTGTTTTCGCCATGTTTCTTCATGGTTTTAAGTCCAAGGGCTCCTTTGTTTCATAGGCTTTATTTTTTGGTATTTTTAAAAAGAGAAACATTGGTATTATGATATTTTAAGTTATCATCATCATCATCATTATTATTATTTGGTTTTGAAATGAATTTTGGATGTGCAAGTAAATTGTCATTCTAAAACGGGAACAATTTCTGAAATTGTAATTAGATAGATGTTGAAAACAATTATTTGAAAAGAAAATATAGTTTTCTAAGAAATCGAATAAAATCTTAGCATAATAGGGTTTATACATGCATCCTCTCCTCTCTTCACTATTAACATATTGAAAAAAAAAATCATCTTAATTGGAGATGAAATGAAAAAAGTTACGATGTTTTAAAAGTTGAGAAGAAGAGAGAGAAAGGTTTGCATCCCATAATAGGTCAAAAGATTGTTCAACAAATCTTTTTATATGAGTTAATTTGCCAATAAGCCAGTGATTTAATTAAGTAAAATATTAAATTTTGATCCAAATGTTGGGGATCACCTTATGCAAAGATCAAGGGCTAGGAATTGAACAAAGTTATGAACCATTTTGCCTTCCCATATGCGCCACTTTTGAGCTTGGAAGACAAGGAATTTTAAATCCTTAGATTGATGGATGATAAGCCTAAGTGAATAATACTGACGAATTGGGTTAAGAATAAGGATCCTGGTTTGGTCACTTAATTATGTCAATACCAGGCCTAGCAAATTAATCAAGAGTCATTAGCATTGATCTATAAATTAGTTAACTACTAGAAGTTGTAGCATTTCAACGCCCTTCTATTCATATTTTATGGAGCTATCTAAATGCCTCATCAGTGAAATTCATAGTTGAGCCTACTGATTTGTTTAGCCAGAATTTATATATTTTCATCTTTATAGTTTTATATATATCCGACACTTTTATAAAACAACACTTACATTGATAAAACTAGTTGATCCAATATAGCTTTTTTCAATGATACATTTGCTTTAAACTAATAATTCTAAATAGTACAATGTGAATCAATAGATTAATTAAATATCTGTTATCAAGTATTAATCTAAGTGAATGAACAGATTTTGAAAATATTTATCCTAATAGATCTATCTAGATAGTTAATTATTGTAAAAGAAATTAATAAAAGCATTTTGATTGAGGGGACAAATTTTAGACCAGCATCAATCATATCATTTGCTAGTAGTTGGTTTGCAGCCTCAGAAGGATGAAAGCCATCCCAAAAGACATGCATTCGTACAAGTACCAACAGCCAAGGACGTGCAGAGAAACGATGTTTCAAACAACCCCGTTCCACAACAACCTCTTCTTAACTCAGAAAATCCTTTAACAAAACAAAAAAAAAAAAACAAAAAACAAAACAAAACAATGTTACCAATGCCCATTAATCAAGAAGAAAATATCGGCGATAAAAATAAAACATGACGAACCATGTTCAGTAGGATTTGAGATAAGATCGAACAACGGTTGATAAATGTTGAAGACAACAAGAACTAGATCCGTGAACCTATTCTTCATTAGTTCCGAAGTTGAATTAAGTTTTTTGTTGAAGACTAGTGCGTCATGATTCAACCTCTCGACACATTCGTTCCAGCCTAAGCCAAACAGTGTAATTGCTGTTGGCAGGCATCCGATAGGTGCGAGGGTTGTTACTCCAATTTTCCTTGCACCTAGTCCATACAAATCCTACGACACAATGGTAATTGCAAGTTAGCTGTCACCTTATACATGAAAATATATATATATATATACACAATTTTCTTAAATTATGTACCTGTTGAGTGAGACTAATCAGGAAACATACCTCGCCGAGGTTTGCAAACTTTTGCACCATAACGTTTGAAAATTGCTCCGGTGTCTGGGCAATATTAAGAAGAGGATTGATAGAGTAATTTTGAAGAAAATCACTATTTCCCGCACTTCTTAAATATAATCCACGAGAAAATATTAGTGAAGCATTGTCAGTCCCTACTAGCTCCATGACCTTTTCTCGGTAGCCCTTGTAGTTATTGAGCTGTTTCGAGAGGGGAATAGCGTTCTGAAATATTTTTAAAACAAACATTTAGGTAACTTACAATGTCGGATCATTAGAATCAAACAAATTGTATTAGGAAGTGTTTTCAGTATTTGTGTTTACAAAAAGGACGGCCATTTCATCGTGAAGCCCAGAAGCAGCAGACGCAAAGTTTGCACCGATAAGGAGGTTTTTTCCTGTAGCTTCTCTACTTAGATAAGCTGGTTGGTAGGAATCAAATCCAAGCATCTCGGCTGCTTTCATACATAATGACAAAGATTGAGATGATGAGTAACAGAAAGAGGACTGAAGAATTGTGGGTTTTGGAGGTAAATTACCTATGAAGTCCGTGGCAAGCTTTCCGTTAGAGAATCGTTCGGTTGAAGTTTTATTGATGAAGTCCCTTCCATATGGAGGGAAGTTTGCTTTCATGATTGTCCATAGATTATTATTGTTTCCAACATCGACTGCAGAATCTCCAAATATGAACAGCACGGGAACCAGCTGCCCATAAGACAAAGACAAAGACAGAATCATAGACAAAATTAAGAAGGAAGAAGCCAGAATATTATAGCTCATGAAATCCATAATTCTTTTGTTTTTGTTTTTGTTTTTTTGTTTTTCTTTTTCTGAAAGGAATTCTTTTGTAACTTTTAACTGTATTTGAAATGTTCAGTCGCTTGATAGAAGAGATGTGCCTTGTGGCGGAGAGGACAAAGGTTTTTAAACCATGTGTCATAAACCATGTGTCATTAGGAAAAGATATTCATGAAATCTGAATGCCTTACTTACTTTTCTTTTCTTGTTTCATCATGCTCATCTTTCGGTTTTTGCCTTGAAAAATATTTGTTAGAATCATAACAATAGCTTTCAACCGCAAAGCTTGGAAACCAAGTCATGCTGTTGGTGCCTATCCAGATCATGCACCCAATTTTTTTCATTGTTGTTATTATTATTATTATTGTTGCTGTTGTTGTAATTATTTTAATTTTTGCATTGTTTAACTTCAAAAAGGAACGTGCTCCTTTCATTTTTATGCATTCTCATTTTGGTTACCAAAACTGTTCTGATCAAAGAATAACAATGGAATATTTAACGGCAAATCGCAGATACAAATACACGTGCAAGGGAGAAAAAAAAAAAAAAAAGTTGTAATTCACTTTCACCGCAAGAAAATAACTAGTAGACAACAAAAACATTCTTGATCAAGCGGAGTTGAAGGCTCAAACCAAAACTAGCATTTCATTTTGCTAACCAAATGCAAAATTTCACTTTGCAATAATTATGCTTAATTCAAACATTGTCGGAGAAGGGGAATATTGAGAAAGCCAATATCCGTTTCCCCTACATACATATACATATATAAGAAGGCGAAAGTGTGTTACTTTACATTTTCTTCAATACAAATGTAGAAAGGAGAAAGTGTGCTATTGTACATTTTCTTCGTAGTCCAAAACAAACGAAAATATTTTGTATTAATTTTTTTGATCCTTCAATTTTTTATTTTTTATTTTCAGCCTAATTTTTTTTTAACAATTGAATCTTTTCTTTTTGTATTGGTCAATTTTTTTTTTTTATTTAGTCCTATCTTTTGGTATTTTTTTCATGCCTCTCTTTTTTTCTTATTTTCAAGTCCTTTGTTTTTTTTTTTTTTCAATTTTTTTAACTTACTGTTTTAATTTTTCCTTATTAAGATAAATTTTCTCAAATATGTGCAACCATGTGCATAGCACATGCTTTAAACTAGTGCATTCAAAGTGTCAAAAGTTGATATAGTTCCACTTTCAACCAAACCGCACCGTTTTTTTGTTTTTTTTTTTTTTTTTTTTGGGTCCAATTTCTTGTTACTTCTTATATTTTAATTAGCTCAATGCTATTCCTATATCTATAATCTATAAGATACTATAGAAGTGGGAATAGCTTTCGAAACTTTGCACTTGAACCTTTATTATCCAATGTTTCAAATTTATATTGTTTTTCAAAGCAGTTCAAATCCAAGGATCTAAACTTAGTCCACATGACTTCTTTACTCTCTCACACTTCATACACCTTTTTTTTTTTTTTTTTTTTTTAACTTTTACACTTCCAACTATCTTTTCGTCATTTCATAGATTAATTGAACTTATTTTTTATTCTGCTATATCAACTAATTACGTTGTTTTTTTTTTTTTTTTAATTTTACATTCTTTTAATGTGGTTTATCAAAATATTATGGTGATATTTATATATATATATATATGTTAACAAAAAGAAAAAGAAAAAAAAAAACAGAATGTGTGAAGAAAATTTTTTTGAACCTTAAACCAAATCCAGCTAAATCAATTATTTAGTTTAATTTATTTGTCTATTATAAGAGTCATAGTCAATAAAATTCTTTTTCCTGCTATTATTATTTTTATCAGTAAATAGAACATGTTCTATTTAAATACAAAATTATTCTCTTCCCATTAGAAATTTTAAAACTAAAACTAAGGACAATTGTGGCGTAGGTACAATATCATACTGGTCTAATCGATAATCGAGAAGGCTTTAAAACTTAAATAAATTGTCAGACTCCAAATGTTCACCATCGACAAACCAAATTTTCAATTTCTATTAATTGAAAATTAATTAGACGAAATATAAGTCTCTATCCATTGTTATATGCAACTTAAACAAAGTAGCTTGCATAATATCATGAAGATTAGCATATGACACGTGTCTTAAAATGATTGATTCCCAAAATTAAGTAAATAAATATGAGTATATTAGATTTTTTTTTTTTTCCTTTTTTTTTTTTTTAATTTAATTGGGGGTGGGCATTTAAACCTAGCCAAAGCTACAAAAGAACCAAAAGACGGAATACAAAAGGAAGCCAAGAAAGATATATACACATTTCATATCTACTCATGACAGACCATGGTAGAGACTTGTTGCATAACTACAATTAGTTTTTTTTTTTTTTTTTTTTTTTTTTTTTTTTTTTTTTTTTTTTTTTTTTTTTTTTTGCGTAAGGCGAGTACTTCTTATACGTGACCCATGTGTTCTGTTTTCATGGGCATATGTCATGTACTAAATAAAGGATTGGATTTATTATATACCCAAAAAAAAAAAAAGTAAAGGATTTATTTAGCCAAAAAGAAAATGAAAAAAAAAATTTTAAGACTGTACGAAAGATTTTCGTTAACTATCAGTAAATTTTACGTAAAAATTTTGAACTTTGAGGTAGCGGAAGTGTAAATTAGAATAATAAATAAAAATAATATAAAAAAGAGGAGGTCTATTGTTAATCTCTTGTCTGCACTTTTCACCACGTTTTAAAACTTCTACTAACAAAGTTAGGATTAATTACAACAATTTTCCTTGAATTATAGGCTTTGTAACACTTTACCCCTCCCCCCAAATTTCAAAACGTAATGTCCGTTTACCTTGATCTTTACTCCGTTAACAAATTTAGTTGGAAATTACACATATCAAACATTAACATTAGTTGTTGAGATATTAACTACATAATTACTATTTTTTCCAATATTGTAATGCACATTTTACATTCTTTGATTAAAACTATAAGAAATATAAGAAATAACGTTTAACAAGATAAAACATAAATACACTCAAATAGAAGGATGTTATTTATTAATGAAACACCAAGGGAATAGATTTTCCAATTTAAAAAGAGGGGGGTGTATGAAGTTAATTTTTCTAATCATGTGTTTATCACATGAGTTTTTTCGTTTTAAAAAAACTAAAAACTAACAGTAGGGGGACAAATTGGCACGGTTTCAAAGTTTAGGGGAATGAATGTAATATTTAAAAGTTGGTGACCAAAATGTTGCAAGAGTTAAACTTCACGAGTTAATTTTTCTTATCATGTGTTCATCCCATGAGTTTTTTGGTTTAAAAAAAAAAATCATGACAGTAGGGTAACAAAATTGGTACGATTTCAAAGTTTAGGAGAACGAATGTAATGTTTAAAAGTCAGTGACCAAAATGTTGCAAGAGTTAAACTTCATGTGAAAATTTTATAACTAATTTTTAGTTTTAATTACTACTTTTTATACCTCTTATTTAAATAAATTAATAACCCCCCCCCCCCCCCCCAAACAACTAAATTATAATCTTATATCTTTTCCCCCATCAAACCAGTTTCACTTTTCTCTTCTCCTACATTTTCTCACCCAAAAACAACCGTAAAGAATGTGACAGTCATCAGTCTTTACAAGAAATAGGATAAGTTGTGCAGTACCATATCACTTGGGAATGGATACATGTGATGGTTCATAAGTAAAAATGTCATCTCTTAATTATATGAGGCCTTTTGTGGTGAGCCCAAGAGCAAACCTTAAGAGCACGAGACCCAAAACAGACAATATCATATCCAAATGAGGCATTAGTCGTTAGAAAGAATCCCACACTTATTTTTTTCCTTGGTACTTTAAACATTATAGAAGTCTATTAGCACCTCTCGTTTTACTTGTCTCACACCTACTGTACCCTTTTAATAAATTTATTGTTACTTATTTACCCATTAACAAAATTACATATCAAGACAGAAAAAAAAAATTTAAGAAATATTATTCTGTAGTCACACACCTATTTTTAGAATTTTAAAATATACATTTTATGAAATGGGCTTGAGCACCCTTTGTCCAATGGGAAACTACTGACAATTAAACTTGATAAGTGCAGTTATGGTATATTCTCTCTTCAGGAGCTTACTTTTCTGTTTTTCCTTAAAAGAGAAAATTTTGTTTTTTTTTTTCAAATAAAGAATGCATAAGTCCCTTTCAAGAAAAAAAAAATGAATGCATAAGTAAACTTACGTTTGTTTAATTTAGTAAAGTTGCAAACCCAAAAAAAAAAAAAAATACCCCAAAAAAAGTATGAAAAACGATTGTAATTTTAGAAGATCGATTTGTTAGGAAAAACGATTGTAATTTTAGGATATTTGTTAGTTTTGGATAACTTACTAGATTTTTGTTAGTTTTGGATAACTTACTAGATTTTTGTGATTGTAATTTGAATATATTTGAAGTCATATTTATAGTGCATTTTACAAACGAATTACCTTAATTTTTTTATTTAGTCCGTATTTGAATCATCTTCTGCACATTAAACATTTCTATTCTCCTATAATTTTTAATTTTAATTTTTTAATTATAATTTTATGTATACCTATTCCTAATTTGCATCATCAAAGCAAAATCACTAGAACAACTTTTAATTTGATTCAAACAGACTATCGGGAAAGGAATTTCAAATTTTATTGATTCACCCAAAATACTGAAAATTGAAAGAGAAAATGTGAGGCAAAGCTCAACTTCATATCACATTAACATTTGGTTTTCATTATAATAGGACACACTTATTTAGAGGACAAAACACTAATGAAAAATTAGGTCAAAACAGCAACAGGAGAACACAAATTATTTATAAAAACAAAAATTAACAAAAAAAAGTAGAGAAGTATTTTCTTTCCTTTCGAAAAGAAATTTAAAGAGAGAGAGAACTGAAATTTTATTCTTCTTTGCATAAAAGAGAATAGACGGAAAGTAAACAGAAACGGAGTTGAGAGGGGAATTTGCATTAAAAAAAAAAAAAAAAAAGGGAACAAAAATAGTGAGTACGGAAACAAAAGGAAAAGAATAAGGTTTTCAACACTATTGCTCTCAAACTTGCTTGTTGATTTTTAAAAACTTACCCCTGCTTTAGTTTTGAGAATTTTCCCTCCAAGTTTTTTAATTAACTATTACACTATACCCTATTTTACTTAATTTATTGTTAACTTGATGGCGAACAATCCATAGATGTCTCATTTGATGACAAAAAATCTCATATTTGATTAAAAATTTTCAAATCAAATACAAATCTTAATGCAAATCTTACAACTTCAAATCCTCAATTTAACAAAAAGTAAGTAATTATGGCATACTGTAACAAATCAAAAAGTTCAAGCACAAATTATCAAAGTTAAAATTTTAGAACAAGCAGTCAAAAGTCAACAAATTTTAGGGCAATAATATTAAAAATCCAAAAAATAAAATTAATAAAGAAGTCAAAAAACATAAAAGAAGAAAAATGAGCACCTCAACGGTGTGCATGGGATCACAACCATGGAATAAACATAAATCACTTATCATCTCTCTCTCTCTCTTTCTCTTTTGGTTGAAACAAATTCTCTCTTCTACATCTACTAGCTATCTATGCTATGCAAGTAACGCATGTGCATGGTAAGTTTGTTAGAATTTTAGAATAAAATGAAAAAAGATCATTCAAATAATCGCATGTTTATGTGTGAAAAAAATAATAATAATTTTACTAATAATACATAACAAAGAAAAAGCAATTTAATAAGGCCTAGTTAAAGATATAATATTTAACGTTAAAAAAAAAAAAGAAATCATAAAAAATATAAGGAAAAAATCGAGGATATAATTCGGAAAAAAAATGTTTGAATTGGACAATTGGAAAGAAGAAGGGTAAGATTTTAGGAGAAAATGAAAAGAAAAACCCTTAAAATGACCAAAATAAATAAATTATCATGTTTGAATAGTAGCAAAACAAAACTATTATACAGAAAATTAAATAAGGCATGTAAGAAAATAATTTTTAAATAGGGCCATATTTGGGAAAAATAAATTCAATTGGACAATTAGTTAAAAAATAAATAAATAAATAAATAAAAGTAGTTTTAAATCTCACGTTACAAAAATCATTATTGACAACTCTTTTATGCTTTGAGAAAACACAACATTCACAATTAAAGCTCAATTAAACACCCCCAATATTGGTCTGTAGTTACAATTTAAAAAGATTACAGTCTGTGCAAGACTCGTGAACATTTATATTAGCCAAGATTTTGAGTCCCACCAAATCCTAAGGATTGAAATGAAAAAACAAAAGAACAAAAACAAAACAAAAAAACAAAACAAAACAAAAACAAAAACAAAAAACAAAAAAATAATACGACACAGTTAGCAAGAGTTAACAATCGCAATTCGAGCTATTCATAAAAGAAAATAATAATAGTAACAATAATCAATTCGAGTTG
>JAFMPE010126469.1:0-10630 GCA_024759925.1 Ficus religiosa | reverse complement strand
GAGAGAGAGAGAGAGAGAGAGAGAAAGCTAAAGTTGGAGACTTTCATCTAAGCGAAAACAAAAACAAAAACAAAAACAAAACAGAGAAGCAGAGAGTTGTTTTCTTCAGAAAATCAACGACTCCTCAACAAGTCGTAGAAGTAGTTGGATGTTGTTGTTTATCTTTTTTTGACTCTTTTGTTGAAATCTCTCTCTCTCTCTCTCTCTCTCTCTCTCAGCTTCACAACAAAACTTCCTTTGCCTTGGCCCCTTTCTCTGTTTCAAGCTTTCCCTTTTCTTCTCTCCCTCTTTTTTCTTTCTTTTTTTTTTCTTTTTTTTTTTCACTCTTTCTCTCTCTCCTCTGTCTCGCTCTCTCTCTTTATCTCATAGATGACAGAAGTAGGACTAGGAATAGGAATTAGGATTTTGGAGGACCATTCATTCATTTCTTATAATGTTTTTTTTTTTTTTAATTTGGATTCCTCAAATGACAAAACTGGGGCTTCCCGCCATTCAGGCCTCATGGGGTCCACTGCCACGTAGGCAGTACTCCAGGCCCCTCGTGTCTTCATCACGAGGCCGAAAGCGAAACCTCGAACTTTGTGTCCACCCCCAACAAGAACCATCACTAATCATATCTCTGCCGTCCGATGTCTTTCTTGTTAGATCTTGGCCGTTGATATGTACTCACGGTTATTTGCGCTTGGTTGGGTTTTATCATTTTTCATTTGAATTTCTTTTTTCTTTTTAATTTTTTGGCATATATATATATATCGAAAAAAAAAATATAGTATAATAATTGCTAAAGTTAAGATTTTGTTGTATTCCATGAAAATACTTCCCTTACATTTGTAAGGTTTTATTAGGTTTGCATACTTTTCATTTTAATCAATCAGAATTTTAAATAAATTACTAAAAATTAAGAAGTTTACCGTATCCCGCAAAAATACTTCCCCTATATTTGTAGAAGGTTTTGTGAGGTATGCATACTTTTCCATCTTATCGTTCGTTTGTTCTGAAACCTGGCATTGAACATGCACCACCTTGGGAAATGGGAATACTCGACTTCGGAGAACTTCTGCTTTCAATGGGGAGGGTTGCGATACAGATTCAGCAGTTGTCAACCTTAAAAACAAATGATGATTCCTAATCAAAGGAGTTTGGTCCTAGCTTTTAAAATTCAGCTCTTGTTCCAACATTAGTAAAGATACGAGGGCGCTTTTGTACCGCAGGTCTCAGATACAGATATTTTACAAATAAAAATACAAGTTCATGTGCATCGGATTCATGTGTTCGGCATATAAGAATCATTTATTGTAACAACATTGCCCATCATGATCCATTTACACCTGGATTTTCAATTTTGCTTTAATCGCTTTTTACATCATCGCCCAACCCATGTAGCAATACATGAAAATTGACGCAGGACACACATATCTTTCACTTTTTACCAATTTACACAGTTCCCTTTTTTTCATTAAAAAAATATTATTAAATAAATAAATAACAAATTATGCAAATTGATGCTGCTAATGAATATCATTTCTGGCAGATATGACACACGATGAAGATTCATGGGATTACAAAAGAGTTATAGCCACAACAAAGCTTCACTAAAAAAAGAGAGAGAAAATAATGTACAAATACACAATGACCTAAAACTAGATCCTCACAGCTTCACCATAAAAGGAAGCAGACAAACTGGAATAAAACAATAAACGCAAAACATATCGCCCAGCTCCCTTTCGCTAAAGAGCTACGTGATGCTCCTGATCGATGGGAGCCAGGCTCTCATCGGATTAAATGGAACCAATAAAATAATAAATTACAACTCTAGGGTACCCTTTTTACTTTTTCTTTTTTTTCCCTCTCTTTTTTGCACAGATGCCCCCATGGGGGAGGCAAGCCAACCTACCACTCTCCTCTAAAACCCACAAAAACACTTTCTGGTGACCTCCTTTTTAACGGCATAAAAGCTTTCAAATTATATGAAAATACAATTATACAAATGCAATACCTGTGTATTTTTTTTTCTCTTGTCCGTTTTCTCTTCTTTTTTCTCAAGACAAGATCTTCCAGCTTTTGAGTGGTTGGCCCATAAGGGATTCCTTGTGGGAGTTTTTCACATATTGGAGTCTGACAATGGACAATGGACCTCACCATCGTCAAAGTTTGCATCTACTACAAGCTCAAAGGGGGTTTTTCCTACGCCATCCACAGCTCGTGGATCAGCTCCCCTGCAAGTGTAATGGGAGCCATCTCAGTAACATACAATACGTGAGATTATGCGAGAAAATAACTAGTAAACTAACAGGAATTACACAATGGCACAATGCATGTAAGCAAATTACTAGACATAGGAAAGGAAACATAGAAGACTCCACAAAAAAAAAAAAAAAAAAAAAAAGTACAAGAACATTGTGATTGAGCCAGATCGCAAGGTTACCTTGTAAGAAGCAATTTTATAAATACCGTTTTGCCTCGGAGAACACATCGGTGGAGGGGTGTGTGACCTCTTGAATCAGTAGCATTTATATAGGCACCATACTGTAACAGGAGTTCAAGCATGCCAATGTCTGCAGTTTCACAAGCAAGATGAAGTAGAGTGCATCCGTCTAGATCCTCCATGGTCTGGCCTCCACTTGTACAACCCAAGTTTAAGGAGCTACTTGAAGACCTGTCCAATGAATCCCCTCCTGTCAAGCAGCTAGCACTGTGCTCAAGGCTTGTTTGCTCATGCAATAGCATTACTTTCGCTAGAGTTAAGTTAGAGCCACAAGATGCTTGCTTGTAAACAGCATTCACATCTGGTTCAGAATTAACAATGTGACGGTACACAGCCTTCTTGTCATTAGCATGAACGGCCTCCCAAATCTGTTGCGCCACTAGATTAGGGTATTGCCTGTCTTTTGGTTTGCGAACAAAAAGCTTTTCTGCATACTGCAATAAAAGAACTCCACATTTTATGCAAATTTCAACAAGCATCTGAAAATTTAAAACAATTGCAGGTGTCAAAGGAATCAGTTCTACAAATTTCTTTTCCTCGTAATAACCAAGCAAGGACCTCTGTGTTTCACTATATCTTTAATCAAAAATTAAAAGAAAAGAAAAGACCTTAATTGAGGAATATCACACCTTTGCATGAATAAATTTCTCCTTCACCGATATAGAATCAGCATGACTTGGTTTACTGATAAAAGATAGTTGTGCTTTGTCAGACTTAAATGAGCTTCACCAGTGAAAGAAAGATAAATGTCAGCCATTTATTAAAGAACAACAATAAGTAACCTCGGAAATCCCTAGTCCAATCATAAATGGAGTTCTTTACCCTGTGGTGACAAGATCAACCTGGAAAGCACTTCTCGATTGCAACAACTCCTCCCACACAGAGTTCGCAAAGGTATTACCCAAAGACTGAAACAAACTTATAACAGAAGGCTCCCACACTTTAACATCCAGTGTTAGAGACCTTACCTGCGAAACAAAAGCAAGTCACCAAAAGAAAAGGTGTCAGATAAATAACGACGCTATTTTCGCTCACCTGCAAACAAAGAATATTCAACCACAATACTACAGCCTAGTTTGATATGCACAAGATCAACAATCACTTTGTGATGAGTATATAAACGCTTTCCATGTAAAACTCATGTATCAGAGAGCACAATCATGGTACATAAAATAAGTGGTGAACCATTTAACTGATGGAAGAGTTTCCCAGTTACGAAACATTGTCACGAGTATACAAACAGCTTTCCATGTAAAACTCATGTATCAGAGAGCACAATCATGATACATAAAATGAGTGATCAACTATTTAACTGATGGAAGAGTTTCCCAGTTAAGAAAAACGCTGAAAGAAATTAGATTATCCACTGATGAGAGCTCCTATTTCGTACTGGCCATTCAAATGTGTTAACCTGGTAACACATGACGATATAATCCCCTACGTAATTGAGAGGACTGCAACTTCTGCAATAGGATCTAGACTACTATCTGAGATCCTCTGACAATTGGTATGACATGATTGAAAGGATAAATATAGCATCAAATCAGATAGTATATTTGATAATCCTACACCACTAAATGCAACTTTTGCTTCTTTTCTACATTCGTACTATAGCTTTAAATTTAGTCAAATATCAACCCTGCACTCTCTCATGTCTTGTGCAATGTAGATTATGTGGCATCCTTTTTTGTCTTTACAAGGATATAGATTCAGTAGTCAATACACTACAACTTTGCTCAAGAATTTTAGATTGATGAGTAAGCGATTGAATATGTCAAAGGGAGACTAGTAGTCAAAATCAGAATCTACCTTCGATATATGTACACCAAGATTACGATGAACACCAGAACATTCAATGCAAACAAGAACGCCAAGATTTAATGACGCCCAATCTGGCTCAGGGGCACCGCAGTCAGCACACTTATCATTCCCAATTACTCTTCTTAAGACATCAAGTGGCTTCTCACTTTTAATGCAAGACCGTTGCTGTTGAGAACTTCTAAATGGGCGCTCAAGATGAGCAGCATTCTTTTCCAATGTAAGATCTTCTACTGCAGTGTGATCAAAGTCGGAACTTTCAAATGAACTACTCTCACTGGTAGAACGATGATGACTGCTTCCCATGGGACTAGCAGGCAGGCACTGAAATGAAATAGAACACAAATCACACAAGTAACCACAAAACTCAGTGGCTATAAATAGAGCAAAACCACTGAGATGATTACCCTCTCTGGAGCTTGGGAACTGAGTAGCGAAGCAATGACTCCTGTTATCTTTTCTATCCAGTCCATTTGATCAAGTGCACTCTCTGCCTGCACCAACAAGCACGAATAGATATCATTGACAGAAAATTACCATATCCAACTAATTAACCATCCTCTTGGAAGTATCACCCAAAAACGTGTCTCAGAAATAATCGATTTTCATTGGATTGAAGGAAGTTTAAAGCATAAAAGAGCAAGTGAGTCCTCAGTCGAACCTGCAAAGTGTAGTTCTTTGTTGGTGAAATGATCCTGAAGCAAAATCTCAGATCTGACTGATCAGCATCAACTTTAATTGTCGATGTTAGCAGGTTAACAGTGTGATGAGCAACAGATTTCTCATCATGAACTCCACCATGATAATGAGAAGAAAGCCATCGACTTAGCAATCCAGAACCAAGCTCAGAACTGTTCCTCTGAACAGAAAGTTGACTTCCAGATGCCTACAAGCATACACAAATGCAAGACCAAACAAGTTAAGAAAAAGCTTTCATGGTCTTAAAACTTCATACACGATATGTGTTATCAAATATTTGACATACAGATGGTTTGCTGCATTGTTTTCGATAGTAATAGAGCATTCCTCGGCTATCAAGAACGAAAAATCTTCTTTTCCAGTCACCCCTCAAATTTGAGGAACGTTTTGAGAGATAACCCTGCCGAATTGTTTGAACCTGAAATTTTTATTTGAGTGTCATATGCAGAATTTAAGAAGATATTACAAGATAAAGTGCAATTGGGGCCAAAGTGCTCAGCAAAGTCTTTGATTAAACCTTTCCCTTCGCAGCAGATTGCATAACAGCCTCTATCATTTTATGTGAACTTCTACCAATAGCTTGTATACCATCTCCATTAGGAGATCCATTAGAGCCGTTGGAAGACCACTTACTCTCTCGATCAACCTGCCGTTTGTACTCTTGCATCCTCTCATTAAGAGCCGCCTGCTCGTAATTGGACCTTTCTCTTGATTGTTGCGCATAAGTCAAGACCTGTGAAATAATAAAGAACGAGCATTTGAGTGACAGGATAGAAAAGATTAAGCATGCCAAATTCTTGACACGTCATGTTCCACGTTCAGGATCAACAAGCACTGAAATATAACATATCATAGCAAACAAAGATTCCAACATATTTCTAGTATGCACGGAACTATGAGTCCACATAGACAGCATTTGTTGTTCGTACCTGATTAATATATGGCTCCATTTGATGCAATAAATCATAACCCTACACAGATTCACAAATGTCCAATATTAGTACACTTGTGATAAAACATGCGTCTTAGAGAATAACCACCATGAAATCCACCTGTTTGAAGTAACGTAGATGTGCATCCATTGTTCCACTGACAGCTTCCAAAAATTCAAACCTCTTTTTTGCTTCTACATTAGAAAGAGCGGTCACCTGGAAGGAAATGATCAAAATTACAAAACCAATGAGTGCAATGAGAAATTCTACAAACAGAAAGACTAGCAACTTATAGCTCATCTGAACCAAGAAACAAACTTACCAGATTAAAACGAGCTTTCTCAAACGTATCCCTTGCACTATGAAGGTCCTAGAAGATCTCAAAACTACATTAGAATGCATGGAATGAAGAATCTCCACAAATGTGAAAACAGACTACTTACAACACAAGTACATCAAAATTTAAACCCCAAGAAATAAGAGTATAATACCTCCTCCAAAACCGTGGCTACATCGGTTTTTGTGCTTTTCCGCAGTGAGAGATATTTTTCACGGGCCTGTAAGCAGCATCATAAGATTTACTCAAATAAATATGAGTTTTGGTTCATAGTAGCTCCAAATATATTTTTAGTTCTGAAAAAGCAAGGTCCAAATATTTAGACCAACACAACTTCATACGCTACCAGTAACATCCATTTAAGCACCGCAGGAAATATGACTTTTAGTTGTCAGTACATGTACAAATGATAAGAAAATAGTCCAAACAGAAAATAGGTGCATCTATAAATTATCGCTAATGTTAAATATTAGTGGGACCTCTACCTCAAGTTGAATAAATGTTATCACCAGAGTTTTGCGTCCAAAAAAAATTGTCCAACCTGAGTACCTGACTTGTATATTTCTTTTTTAGGTTCCAATTAAATTGCAATTCAATTACACGACCCACACATTTCTATCTCTATGCAAGCCTAAATTGACATGAAGAGAAAAGCTGCTATTCCTTCAGGTGATACCAGAGACCAAAAGTTTGGTCCTTCTTTATTCAATAAAATTAAACACGAGAACTGAATGTAAACTGCATGCCAAATGATATCAATTAAAGTAGCAAGATAAGTAAAGAACTGAGGAAAGACCTGATCGTATAAAAGGCTAGCCTTGTCAAAACGCTTCCTAGCTTCCTGCATGAAGACAAAACTGTAAAATGAAAACTGGCAAAACATAAACATGAACTGGAGAAGTTTATACAAATATAAAAAATAACAACTAAATCTACTCTGTTCTCAAGCTATCTCTTCCAAGTCAAGACCAAAAATAAAACAAAAGCTGACAACAGTGATAGTCGATACAATAATTGTGCAAAATTTGTCTTTGACGGTACTGTCATGTTTGACAAACTACACCTGATGGCAGTAAATGAACTGTTCGTGAAAGAAAATGGATGCTTTAATTCCTTGATGTATGATCAAAATTAAATATATATCCTATATACACAATCAGCCTACAAGGATGTAACAGAAAAGGAAAAAAACCCACTGTACCTTGACTTCATGCAAATCTATATTTACAAATTGTAGTAATCTGTCATTAAGCACATGCTCCACCTGAGTGGAAAACGAAACATGTCAGATAATGTAAAACTTTTCATTATCCATAAATACATGATGCACCGTCTTCATATCACACGAGTAAGAAATTAGGTAAAAGTAAGCCATAACAATTACCTGAGACCGAAGAACTTCCTTGTATGTTCCAATTTCTCTCAATGCAATAGTAAATTTCGTCATAACCGGGCCTATAAACAGACAGAATTTTAAGCATAAATCCATGATCAACTTACTTTCACTTATTGCTGACTATATGATAACATGAATATTCCACTGTTTTCTCTATCTTTTGGCTAGAAAAATACATGTTTCAATAAATAATCAAAAGTTTTCAACACAAGTATTCACATAACCAGGATTCACTAGTAAATCCTACAGGAATTCTAACAAGTAGATTTTAGTTTGGCCACCATTGAAGCAATACTGAGAAATATGCACACCTCCAAATGCCACGCTAATAGGGTCATTATGCCCTCCACCAAAAGCTTCTAGAGCACTTGCAAATGCAATGTCCCCATCATATCCCTCCCCCAGTCCTTCACTGTGAGCAGAAAAAGGAACATAATTAAAATCCTTCATACATTCAACGCCTAAGGACAACAAAGATTAAAAACAAACTGAAGACCAAAAATGGGCATAAAACCGGTTTGACATTCTATAGTAATTATGTTAATTTATACAAGGTTTAGAGGCTTTCCATATCCAAAACTTCTAAAAAAAAAAAAAAAACTTTTGACCAGCTATCAAAGCCATCATGTGAAATGTTAATGAAGTGGAAGTAGAGGTTAAGTTAATCATAAAAGATGGCATTTTTCCGATTACAGATATGCATCCACATACGTGTACTTTCGGCATCCTTTGTAAAACTTCAAACTTCTCTCCTTCAATGATTCAGCACCTTCCTCCAAGCATTGAATCTGTTTTAAAGCACGCAAGATTAGCTTAGCAAAGTCCAAAACCAATCAACATAGCACTACTGACATTACGAGAACACAACTACACTGCCCATGTTCCAATAGAGATGAGATATCTAATTATGACAAATTTGTTATGCATCTCAAATGCATAGAATCTAAATGTTAAAAATTTTTGTATAGCAATTTCGTTTTTATTGCCTAGCTAGGTTCATTTACAATTCCTCTAACCTAGTGATCAATTTAAATAACGACTTACATCATTGGAAAATGACATCTCTAGCAAAATAAGCACACAGATTAACCAACTCGTTATTGAATTCACCAGTGAACTAAAACCACTAGGATTTTGCAAATCCAATTCCAATGTTATGGTGAAGATGTGATAATTTTTGTGCAACGAAATTCGAGCAAGTTACAAAATTTATAAATTAAATATCTCTAGTTCCTCCGATCAGGACCTTGAGAAGCCCAAAATCTTAAGACCTTACTACACCTAAAATCTAATTAGAAATGCTACCATAATTCATAAAAGAGATTTAATATTTCAGTTATTCACAGGATGTAGACGGTCGTGATTCTAGGTTAGTAATAATATGATCCCTCTAATCGCCGGGAAAATGAAAAAACTAATAATAATAAATAAAAGAAGCTACCCTAATCCTCGATTATGAGCTAGAAAAATCGGAAATTCTCTCGGCAACCAAACACGACATTTAAAATCACGAGGGGAATAAAACGCGACATAAGCATCAATCGAAAAGAGAGTAGGGGAGAGAGGGGGGGCCGAAGGGGGGCGGGGGTGGCCGCGCTGGGGCGGAAGAGAACCTGCTTGCGGAACATGGGAGAGTCATCGAGCTTGGCGAAATGCATGTTGGAGAGTTGCGATTATTGACCTCGTTCTTCAACTTTTCGAAACAAAGCTCAACAATTTAATTAACAATACCATTACATTACTTGATCTTCTTCGTCAAGACCAGGGGATTACTCTTCATCAACACCAAACAAGACCCTCCCTCCGATCTCCAACACCATCACCATAAAAGGAAATTAATTTGTTTTTAAAGATTAAAAAGAAAAGAAAAAAGAAGAGAGAGAGAGAGAAAGCTCTTTGAGTGAGTGAGTGAGTGAGTGAAAACGAGGAAAGAGGAAAACAAACTACGACATTGATCAGAGAGCTTGGAGATGAAGTTCTCCAGAATGTTCTTCTGGTTCTTCTTCTTGGTTGTTCTTCAAATTCAAAACCCTAGAAGAGGGACCGAAAAGGCAAAGGGGAGTTTACGGGATGAGCCTTGGGAATTGAAAGTGTGTTTTTGTGTTTGTGTTTGTGTGTTGGATTTGATTAAAGCCTTTTCCTTTCATTTCATTAACCATTAACTAAACTAAAATGAAAAAACCAAACAAAAAAAAAAAAAAAGTATAAAATCATGTGTGAGACTCAGACACAAGACAGACACAACCTCAAACAATAATACTACATAGATAAAAGCAAAATAACAGATTTTTTTCTTTTTTCTTTTTTCTTTTTTCTTTTTCTTTTTTTTGCTGTGTGTTGATATAGTATAATATATAATCCCTGTCCTCTTTTATCTTTCTTTTTTATTTTTATTTGTGTGTGTGTGTGTTTTTTTTTTTTTTTTTTGGCACGGTGGGTGGGCGGGGTGGTGTTGGATTTGGGGTTTAGCTTTATTTGCGGGAGATGGGAACAGAAAACATTTTTAATGGAGGCGAGTGAGAGAGAGAGAGAATCCGTCTTGTAACGGAGATCAGTCACTCAGAGTGCTTGACAGTCGTAACCTTTTCAGGCTTCTGAGAAGCAATTTGTTTCCCACTCTCCTGCAGGCGCGTGTTACATGTATCAGGAGTTCAAGAAAAAAGTGAGCCCACTTCAATCCGGATCTCTTATTAGACATTTAAGTTTAAAAAAAAAAATTCTCCAAAATAACATTTTCACACTTTTTTTAGTAGACATTTTTCATACTTTTTCAGTAAAAACAACTCCAAACTAAAGTGTTGGTTTTTATATTAAATTTATAATTTGCAAATTTGATGGTAAATTTCTCATCTAGTATAATTAAATGTTAAATTTGTCAAATTTTGATTTTTCTTAATTATGTTAATTCAAGTTATACTCATAATTTATTTTATTATATACCTAAACCTACTTTTTTATTTTTT
>JAFMPE010126457.1:449-11081 GCA_024759925.1 Ficus religiosa | reverse complement strand
AATAATAATAATAAAAGAGTAAGAATAGGACAACAAAAGCCAAGTACATGCTGGCCTATAGTACTTAAATAAAAATTTAAAATTTAAAATTAAAAAAAAAAAAAAAATTGAAAAGGGCAATACCTTCCATCATATTTCTTAAGAATGGTATTCTTAGTGCTGAGATAAAGTGGCCACTTTTTCTGGTATGCTGTGCTCATTGAAGCCTCGGCAAAGGCACGGATAGACTGTTTTTCATTTGAAAACACGTGAAAATGATTATTTCTCCACCTTCCTTTCAAAAACTGAAAAGGACAGAAAGAGAAGAGAGAAGACATCGAACCTCATTGGTGTTATACATGGCTAAAGCTACACCTCCTTCACCAGTGAAGCGGAAAACTTCAATCTGTGTCTTCTCCTCACTTCCTTCAGTTTCTGCATTTGTAATTACACTTACTAGTGAACAAATAATAAATGACATGAGGGCTAGAAAAACCTCTTTTTTACTTGAGAGAAAAAAAAAAAAAAAAAGAGCAACATTTTATCTTCTTTGACAACTCTGCAAGTCCCCAATAAAAAGCGAAATACTACGAGTCTCCTGGACCCTTTCCAAGATTTTACCGTAAACCAATTTGAGTTTTCCAGGTCCTTTAATAATTGTATCAGTTGCTCGGTACTGATCGCCAAAAGCATGCCTTCCGATACATATTGGTTTTGTCCAGCCTGCAAAAGAGAGAAAACAAAAAACAAAAGAACGAAAGGAAAAATGAATTGGTCATTGCCCTACTGAAAAAAATAGGACTTCAAATGAGAAGAAAAATCACACACCAGACACAAGGCGGGGAATGTTTCTGCAGATAATTGGTTCTCGAAAAACAGTACCTGTTGTTGCACACAGAAGATGCGTATTCTACAAGATCAGTTTAACATGCAGAAAGGTAACGTTTAGCAAATAACAATCAGGGAAAATTCCAATGACCATTTAAAATGTTCCGAATTGTCCCATTTGGACTCCTCCACATTTGCTTCAAGTTGAACTCCGTGACACGTGCATCATCTATCAAAAACCACAGCGTCATTCAAGCACCATTAGACCACATAGAACAAACTAAAAACATGTATGTGTCTCCACTTAGGTTAGGTATGCACACCTGGAGTTATGGTTGCACACTTTATTGCTACATTGTACCTACAACAAAAGAATGATATAAGTAGGCTGCACAGAAAGGTCAAGCGTTTTTAGAACAATGCAAAGAAATCATTTTCACTTTGCATACCATGATTAGAAGACATGAGCATACGAAGTCCATTATAGACATAGATAAGGATGTTGTAATTAGATATGTATATATATCAAAATACAAGAAATATCCACTTCGAACATCACTTTCTTTTTTTGTAGTTAAAATGCTACAAATAAGAAAGAAGTTTCATTACATTCATCTGAAGTTCTTTCCTGCGAGCAATAAATATCTCAAGAAAACAAATAACATGAGAAAGCAATTAGTTTATGATCAACACAAATGACATGACATTTCGTCTTTGCGGGTATATCATTTTAAGAAAGGAACTTGGAAGGGAATTTGGTTTATGTAACATACTTCAGTGTCGCTTCAGCACTTTCAATCGTGACTCTATCAGAGGTCGCATCACGGTTTGGAAGGCCAAGGTCAAAGTATTTGATATCCAACTCCAGAAAAGGAAAAATAAGCTGTGAAACATCAGATCAGGTAAATAATCAGCTAGACATGATATCGGAACATCAAAGATGGCTTATATAGGGAACCCCGACATTAAAGATCTCACAATGAACGAAACTACCTTATCTTTGATCGACTTCCAAAAAACTCGAGTCATTTCATCTCCTGTGTCATGTAAGGACCGAAGGTCAGACACAGACAGAAAGAAAATATGTTGAAAACTCGCTTCTTTAAACTTCTAATAAGAACAAGAAAAGGATTGGAAACACATGTGGGCTAAAAATCTCTTAAGCTCGGTCTACACAGAATTTATGATAGGATTCTTTTTTAGAAACCAACTCCAATTTAATATACGTATCTCCTTTAGTGTTATGCTAACTTCTCAGAGAATAATCTATAGGCCACTTGTAATTAGAGAATTTTCAATCACAATCTTTAAGATACTAAAAAAAATATGGAACCAAATACAGAAGACAAAACCAATACAAACTCAAGTAGTTTTGTGCTACAAGAAGTGTGGAACACCCTATGCTGGTATGTGGACTTTAGACAACAGAATTATGGTGGTTAAGACCATCTTCACTTGAAATATCAATAGCAGGGTGTATTAATCTTATTAAACCGATTCTGTTAGGATTCTGTTAGAAACAAATGCGAAAAGATCACATTGATACAGACTCAAAAGAAACAAAGAAATTAAATAGAAAATTCTGGTAATTCGAGGAACCAGGGCCTCCCAAGATAATTATGGTTCGTTCAAGGGAGCCAAAACCTCCCACACAAACTCAACGTTTGAGAAAAATATTCAGCACACCCTTTCTCATTAATTCATGAAGTTTAAAAATACAGAAAGATTACACTTGATCCCATTACACCACTAACTAAAACACATACATAATGCATATAAAACAGGAACAAGTTACAATTAATATATACTAAGAATCTTATTTAACATAAAAAACTAAAAAAATATTACAATAAATAAAATAAAACAAATAAAAATAATAACCTAACTTCTAGGTTTGTAACATTCCTCCCCCCTTAGATGTCACCCTCGTCCTCAAGGGTGATACTCGAGACGTTTCTGGTCTTCTTTTCATTGCTCCCTTAATTCTTTCTTAATTTGTAGAAGCAAATTCTTGTAATGTAATTCCTGTCCAAATTTATGGGAGCCTTTTTTAGTTCCCTTCTTATGGACCTGCACAACGGTTGGACTAGATGACTTACATACTTTAACACCAGATGCACTTGTTTTGCAAGGGGCTCGTTTGAAGTCTTCAACCATTGGTTGTTCTTGACCTTCTTGGTTGCATGGTGCCACAACAGAAATTTCAACCTCGTTTGTGATATATTTTTTTGATGATGGCTCCAATTTAGCAGTAATCATTTCAAAGTCATGTGGAGTAAAAACGCTCTTTGACCATCCGCAATTGACTTGCCAACTTTCTCCATATGATCAAATCGTTGCACCAATTTTTGTTCAAATTTTTGATCCATAGCCTGGCTCTAACACCAAATGATACAGACCCAAAAGACACAAAGAAATTAAAAAAAAAAAAAAAAAAAAAATCCTGGTAATTCAAGGAACCAGGGCCTCCCAAGATAATTATGGTTCGTTCGAGGGAACCAAAACCTCCCACACAAACTCAACGTTTGAGAAAAATATTCAGCACACCCTTTCTCATTAATTCATGAAGTCTAAATGCAAAAAGATAACATTTGATTCCATTACACCACTAACTAAAACACGTACATAATGCATATCCTATAAAATACGAACAAGTTACAACTAACATCTAACATATACTAAGAATCTTATTTAAGGTAAAAACTAATGACATATTATAATAAATAAGATAAAAATAATAACCTAACTTCCACGTTCGTAACACACATGCACTTAACTCACTTTTTTCATCTGTTTTTAATTGAAATTCTAACGGAAATGGTCAAATGAGGGATAATTCAAAGTTCAGGGACAAAAGGGAGATTTTAAAGGTCAGAGGCAAAATGTAAACAAGCCTAAAGTTCAGAAATAGAGATGAAAAAATATCCTGTATTTTAAGCTTCAGAATTTGTAGAAATGAACTATATTAGATCAAAGACTGAAAAGGGTTACCATCCATTTCGACAATAGGATTCTCCACTTTGATCTTCTGGAATACCTCCATCTCTTGCTCCAACCTAATTCACACACACAAGACTTTTTTCTCCTTTTCATTTCCTTTTCTTTTTTTTTTTTCAATAAAAAACATAAATTATATTGAAAAGAGGGATAGAGAGCAATTGCAAAAACCAAAAAGAAATTAATAATAACAAAACCCAAAAAACTCATTTGAATCACCTATTTGGTAGTAACATTTTCGTGAGCCAAAAAAGAAAAAGAAAAAAAAAAAAAAAAAACACTTGAATTTTAGACAGAGCATGACTTGAGTCTTCCAAATGAACCCAGACAAACAACAATAATAATAAGGATAATAATAACTACTTACAGTTTGAAGAAAAAAAATCAAAAGCAGAAGAATCCTCCTTTTTATGGGAAATCGACTACTTCAAGCAAACAGAACACTGGGATTTTTCATCTATTAACAATAGTAATGAAAATAACCTCAAAGAAGGATGAACAATATAACGATTGTCCTTTACTTTATTTATTTTATTTTTTTTCCTGAATTTTCTTTCTCTTCACTTGTTGCTGGAATCTGGCTTTAACAAATCCAAAGAAAGAAGAAAGAAGAAAGAAAAAGTAGGAAAGCTTTTCTTTCGGGACTCAGAATTTTGAGACCAGGATTCAGATGTCGTTTGGGCAACTTTCTCTATGGGCCTTCTGCATCCGTAAACATAGGCTGGACCAAATGGGTCAGCCATGTGTATGCTTTGTCGTTTCCGGCCCGATCCGGCCTGCCTAGTTCAAAGAGAAGCGGGTTAGAACTTTATGGCCTATTTATATTGCACGCTCGTTTTCAAAATGAAAAGATTTCTTATTTAAAATTAAAAAAGTATTTTCATTTTATAATTTAGATGGTATTTAGATGTGTAAAAAGATTGTGACATGATGCTTGAAAAATAAAATTGAAAAGCCACCTTCTTTTTAAAATGAGATGAATTTTCTTTTTTAAAAGCAGAGAAAAGCTCAAAAGATATTGTCAAATTGTTTTTGAAGTCTATTTTGAAAATAAACATACGAGTCAAACAGGGCCTTAGAAATAAGTTTATAGGCCATGGTTAACCTATCAGATATTGACAGAATCAACCCAGGTTATTCTATGCATGGACGGGATGTCGTGAGGATCTGTCAAGAATAAGATGAGATGGGGGAAAATGTTCAGTAATGGAGATGGGGAAAGCACTCCCCATCTTGCCTCCGCCCCAATATATATGTGTTCTACATATTGAAAAAAAGTAACGGCAGACACTCTATCTACTATGCAAGGAGGCTATCAATATGCAATTGTTATATGTATTAACCAATTGCATAATTAGTATTTTTTTTTTTAACTAAAAAGAGGACTAATCGTTTGTTATTATTTTTTTTCAAATGTGTAACTATAATAAATAGGAAATGGGACAGGTTTGGGAAAGTCCCCCAAAGAGAAATCTCTATTCCCAGCCCCGTTTCTATTTAGGTGCATACATGGATGATTTTGGGGAGAGCGAGGATGGAGATGGGAAAGCATTCCTAAGTTCCGTCCCATCCTGTTATCATTTCTTCGAGTCATCGTCGGTTTATGGTCATTGGACAATATTCTGGTATTATACATATATACATATTTGTATCTTTTCTCAAATCTCATTTCCTTATAATGTATGCTTTTGTTTTACTTTTTCTTTTTCCCAATAGAAACAATGAGTGCAAGATTGCCAATTTGTTCAGCGACCAAAACTGTTTTGTATCATTATTGTTTAATAAGGGATCTGTTCGAGACGTGTTGATTCGATGGTTTTTTTTTTTTTTTTTTTTTTTTTTTTTTTTGTGGAGGACTATCTCCATTACAGGTACAAGTCCATTTAGCAACACTGATTAGCTTATATAAATTAATCTGAAATTAACATTAATCCATGATAAAACGTGGTCAGCTTCCTTCTTTTCCGCTTAATAACCTCGAAATATAGCAGGAACTCTTTTTCTTTTTCTTTTTTTTTTTTTTTGGCTATTATTATTAAGAAATGAAAAGTCCACTATTTGAATCCTGAATTACATGCTCACGCATTCAAACACTTGAGCTAGCCTCAAGTAGCATTGGAACTCGTTTCTGAATAGTTTGGTATTACTTTTAGAGGGCTTGGAAGTACTTGTATAGATATCAATATGCTTTTGCTTCTCCTTTTCTAATAATTAGTTGACAAGCATGCATAGAGCGCATCTGAGATAGATAAAAAAAACAAAAAAAACAAAAACAAAAACAAAAAAATAGTCACGTGACGGATGATGGGACTGTAATGTGACAGTTCATATCAGTGACGAAAAACCATAATTCAAGAGCTATTTGCTCTTTTGAATGCCAATAAAAGTATAACTTTTTAAAAACACAATTTTTTGAAAAGTGTAACAATCTCAAACTGTTCTTCTATCACAAACGTATATAATTACTTGGAATAGCAAATAAAAACTTTTTTTTTCCTCTCCCTCCGTTCAATCTTGCCTCATGTCGCAAACAAGATGCTTGCTAGGATTGGACATGAAATTGCAGAGTAAATAGGATTCAAATAAACTGTATTTCATCGTGTTTACAAAGTCATCAACAAGTTGCCTCAATCGATAAATCATAGAATTACATAATATATCTTTACAAATGAAGAGAAAATTTGGAAAAACAAAAGAATGAATAAATGAATAATTTAAAAAAAAAAATCCCAAAACCAGGGATGTGATTGACATCCGAATTTTGTACAGTTCACTTGGTTGCAACTTTTGAATTTCCACCAAAGATAAAAGTATATTTTCAGTGGGAAAAAACAAAATTTCTCGTTTCTAAAAGTATTCAAAATCGATGTAAGAAGAATCATCAGGACTAGAATTATTGGTTTTAGCACCTTTGATTTCTGCAACCTTCTTAAAATCTGTTGCAGGAGCTGGTGCCTCCTTGCTAGCGTACTGCGAGAAGTCGACAGGCTCGGGTACGTGGGGAGGCATGGCGCATCTCACAAGCGCCCAGTTCACTCCTTCGAAAAACGGATGCTGTTTTATTTCTGTAGCGCCCCTCTTGTACGCAATTCGCTTGTGCGGTTCCTTCACAAGAAGGCCTCGAATAAGATCACGCGCGGCAAAACTCACTTGTGGTGTTTCGGGGAACCTCAATGGCTGACCAACAACGTTAAAGAGCGTGGCTCGGTTTCCTGAGCCCTTGAAAGGTGTCGTTCCATGTAACAGCTCGTACAAGAATATACCGAACGTCCACCAGTCCACTGCGCTGCCATGACCCTCTCCCCGGATGATCTCTGGTGCTAGATACTCGTGTGTCCCGACGAATGACATTGAACGCACGTTTGTGGGCTCTGCCATCAGTTCGGGAAGGGATCCATTGACAAAGAGGCCAAAGTCTGATTTAGATTTACGATTCTTTTTGCCGGGCAAAATGCGCGGGAAAAAGGTCGATGGCTGCATACAGCCATGGACAGCAAACTCGTCATCTAAAAGTGCAGTGGATCCACCATTCCCACTGTTACTTACATGGACAGAAGACGACTTGACTAGTGTAGGACTGACGGAGCAACGGAGTGACAAATCGAAATCTGAAAGCATGATATGACCCTCTTCTCTAACGAGGACATTTTCGGGTTTCAGATCCCTGTACACAATGCCTAGCATGTGCAGATACTCAAGAGCTAACAATACCTCTGATGCGAAAAATCTGCATTCGTATAAATAACACCGTTAGAAGCCGCCAATCAGCCATCTGCTAAGGAAAATGGAAACCAAGAATTTGTCTAATCAACTTAGACACTTTCGAAAAAACCGGACCTGATGATAACTTTGTATGAAAAATACAATCAAGTGAAACAAATAGAATAGGACTAACCGTGCAGCTTCCTCGGTAAAATGCTTGTTAGGCTGCTTCTGGCGAAGAGAATGAAGATTACCTCCGCTACAGAACTCCATAACCAAGCAATAGAACTTATCGGTGTCAAAATACGTGTAGAGTGTGGGCAGGAACGGGTGGTCAAGAAGACCAAGAATCTCCCTTTCTGTCTGCGCACGGAGGAGCTTGTTCCTACTCGCAAGAGACGCCTTGTCCATCACCTTCATGGCAAAATAGGCTTTAGTCCCTCTGAGTTCAACAAGATATACACTCCCGATATCTCCATAACCAAGGCGTTTGAGAAGGCGAAAATGGCTAAGGTCAAGTGAGGACCCTTTGGAAACCGCATTAATGGCATCCCACCTCACATCACCGCCCGTGTGAGGCTTGAGAGGAGCGGTTGAGTTCTCTAAACTATCGCTGCTACTCCCCCTTGTATTGGCACCACTCCATGTGTCATTCGTCCTTGGATTTGTCACTCCTGTTGGATCAGCTTGCATCTCAGGATTTGCTGGTGCCTTCGGGTTTGGAGACAGGTCATAAAGGTTACTAGTTGAATCAGATATAACACCCTTAGGATTTTTCTTCAATTCTTGAGGTTTAGATTGCTGGTTTACATTATAAGATGCCTTTGATTTAGAATTCTGATCGCCGCGTTTGAGTCCACTTGGTGAGGTGTTTGTCAAATAGGGGCTTGGTTTCGTTATTCGCTCGTTTCTTTTGTCAACAGGCTGCACTTTCTTGGGCGGTCCAAATGCAGTATCATCAGAGGAAATGCAGCTTATCTACATAAAAGAGAAAATCAAATTTCATCCTCCAAATTAGTACCCAAAAATAAAAATAAGAAAAAAAAAAAAAGAATTAAAACTTGTGTTAAAGAGAAAAAAAACCAACGATAGCAGAAAGACTTACCTCAGAGGAAGACATGAATGAAGATTGTGCAAGAGAATAACACCGCTCACGAACAACCGTTCCTGATCAGATTAAGATACGAAGTCATTATGGAACATCTCAAACTACGGCTCTATAAAACCAGTAATCGTCGAAAGCGAAGATCATTGTTTGGAATTAGAAATTGGTTGGTAATGCATCAACAAGCAGACCATGTAATATTTCCCATCAAACATACAAATTCCTTATTTTTAACTACCTACAAATAGGAAGCTTTTAATATTTGTAATCATAAAAATGAATGATTAAAATTCGAAATCATCACCTGGATTCTGTTGGAAAGCAATGGTTCATGATGTTTTATGCCAATAAGTAACATCATCCTCATTTTTAAAGCATTTCTTTATTAAAAAGGAATGGCAAACTTTTTTTTTTGCCCCCCAAAACAAACAAAAAACAAATGAATTTAGTTTGTGGAGTGCACGTAATGAAATGGGACACAAGACAACAAAATGGTCAAAAAAAATAAAATTCGATTTTTTGTATCCCATTTCGTCATATCAAAAGAATCTAGAAAGCTTTCTTTTTTTTTTTTCATTGTGATTTACATGTAATTTTATTATTTTTATTTTGTTGGGTACAAATGCAAGGATAAAGAACAAACCAGGAATTTAAAATGGGAAGCGACCCTTTATTGTATCTTTTCCTTGGAGAAATCAAACAAATATAATCTGTTGTTATCTTTGCAGTCATGAATGATGGGAAGACAAAAACTCTCTTGTTTGTTTTCCGAGAAAAGAGAGACAGAGACAGAGAGAGAGAGAGAAAAGAAAAATGAAACGTGCGTTGTTAATTAGAAGGAAAATGGAATCTGGATTATGAGAATGAGAGTAAGTAGAAGCTGAGAACTCATCGCCGTACAATTGCCCATGTTCAGGAGCTACAATGACTATGAGGATTGAGAGAGAATTATGGAACAAAAAAAAAGACAAAGAATTATAGTAAAACTACATTTAGGAAAATTCATCTATAGTTTTCATTTTTTTTAAGATACAAATAATGAAATTAAAAATTTTAATTAAAAAAAAAAAAAGAAGAGAGAGAGAGAGGGGAAATGGTCATAGGAAAGAAGACGAATGGTCAAGCGTCTAATCCTCACAGAGAAACGGAGGTGGGTCTATTATATGGGACTTGGATCCTAGCCTGTCCAAAATTTCCGGTCTCCAATCATCTCTAAAGTCCAAAAAGTGTCCATGTATCAGGCTTCAAGTAATAATATATGAAAATTTTATCGGTAATGCAATCATATATAAAGTGATCTAATGTATATAATGTTAATTTTATATTTGAGAAAATTTATCTAAACAAGAGGAAATTAAAATAATAATAATAAATTGACAAAAAAAAAAAACAACAAAGTATCTGAGGATAAAAAACAAAGGCATAAAAAAATATAAAAAGATAAAAGGATTAAAATATAAAAAATTTATCAATACAGAAAAAAAAAAAATTTAAGACATCAAAAAATAAATAAAAATGATTTTCGTCCAAAATGAATTGCTTTGGACCAAGGAGAGAGTGCATAGAGCACTGTCTCCTTTCTGTGTAATGCATAGATACACAAAGTAACAATATACACAAAGTCCACGTCTCCCACTCTATTATTTATTTCCCCTTTCCTAGGGTATAGCCGTCTAGGACCAATAAATATATGTTTTTTCCCCCTATTGTCTTCTCCTTGTTTTTCATCCTATGTTTAGTAGGTGAACAAAATGACTTCCCTTGGCTCCATCATTGTATTTTTTCCCCTATCACAAAAATTGCTTGGCATTTGACGAAGTAGGAAAAGAAAAGGAGATTATTCTCATATGTCATCATTCAATTTTAGAGTCATTTTTACTTTGGCTAAAACTATATCTATAAGTATGAACTAGATTAAACGGATCCATATTTACACCACATCCAGACTGGTTGGCCTGACTGAAACATCAAGGCCAAGTTGGGCCGACGTTTTAGGCTCACGGGCTGGCCCATATATATAT